>ML778433.1:1030108-1045241 GCA_009831015.1 Picea engelmannii | reverse complement strand
AATCCTTCAGGGATGCTATTAAGGAACAATACTACCCTATCGGAAGTTATGACGACCTGTATACCAAATGGACCACACTGCGGCAAGAAAGAGACCAAGCAGTGCCAGATTTCACAAATACCTTCCATACCTTGCACACCAAGTTGGGTATCAAAGATTCAAAGCGACATATGGTGCTCAAGTATCGTGGTGCTCTGCATAGATACATCCAGACCGAAATTGAATTTCTGGACATCTCATCCTTGGGCGCGGCCTACCGATATGTCATCAAAATCGAGCAGAAGCTCAAACAAAAGACGCAGCAATTTGGGCCTGGGAAACCCTCACAACAAAAGTCAAGAAAGGGTGGCCCCAACCCACCGAACAAAGGACAGAGAAAAGATGGGCAGTATCAAGACAACCAGTACAAGCCGCAAGCAAAGAAGGACATCAGAAAGACAAAGAAAGATACTGGGAAGAGGTGTGACTTCCATAAGAGCCCTTGGCATAACACTGTTGACTGCTACTCAAAGAAGTCGCTGGTGGCTGAAGTGAAAGCCTCTGAATCAGATGCAGATTCTGACTCCGAGACAGAACCAGAAAGGGGAAGATGGATCATTGACGCGGAACCCAGTGCCACCATTGCTACCACCAAGCTCCAGCCTGGTGAACCAGACGAGCCAAAAGAAGGAGAACGCCTCTTCCATTCACAGATGTGGGTAAAAGGAACCCCACTGCACTTCATCGTTGATAGTGGTATCCAAAAGAACCTCATCTCAGCAAAGGTCGCCAAGCGGCTGGCCCTGTCAACAACGTCGCACCCACAACCCTACACCATTGGATGGCTCCGCCAAGGAAGCGATCTCCGTGTCAGCCAACAGTGTCGACTGTCGTACGGCATCAAGCCCTTCAAAGATGAGGTATTGTGTGATGTTGTTCCTCTCGAAGTTTGTGATGTTCTTTTGGGCCAACCTTATTTATGGAAACGTCATGTTGTATATGAGTCTAGGCCTCGTAGTGTTATTATTACTTTGAACAGGAAATTGTACAGGATACCCGATGCAGTCCCACCTAGTGCTATTTCCTTGATCTCTACTAAGCAATGCAGGAAGGTCATCTCGCAGACGGGGAAGTTTGTCTTCTTCGTGATTCGCTCTCAGAACAAGTGAAAGATCGCAGCCACATCCAAGGTCTTTGCGATCGATCGCTCCACACAGCAGAAGCAAGTAGATAAGGTCATGGCAGAGTACTCGGATATCTTCTCCTCACCTACAGGGGTACCTGATCTAAAAATAGAAGGTTGACTTGTAATGCTATGCAAGCACCCTCTACTTCATTAAAATAAACTTTACAGGACCTTGATTCATGTGTTAAAATATGCAAGATGATTTATGTGTTAAGTTCACGCTTCTTCTTTTCAATGTTCATGTGTGAGGAAATGTTCTTTTAAAAGGTTAAATATGTGCTTTAAACAAATACACAGCAACATCACTTGCAGCAAATAACCCATCAAACTCACAACAATAACAAGATGATAAAGGAGTTCACCCCTGTCTAGGCTAAATCTCCTTGAGCCTCCTTCAATGGACTAGGCTCTTTGGGATTAGTTTGTCAAATATTCTTTTACAAGCTGCTTCTCAACTCCAATGGAAATATTGATTGTACCATTGGGTTCAGAATACATAAAAACCCCAAAAATGACTAATAAAACTCTGAAAACGGATCATGGCTCATTTGGGCATGACCTCTTCTACATGTGGCCTTAAGCTTCCCTGAGCTTCTCTTTGGAAAAAACACCTGTAAAAGTATTCAAATGGATATGAAACCTATCCCAAAATGTTCAGAGCATACTAAATATCCAAAAATGATTATTCATTCACAGAAAACAAACATAGACTCATCTGAGCAAGACCTCAAACAATGAGGGCTTCAAGCTCCCTAGAGCTTCCTGAAACTTCAATGGTTAAAAACCTGCAAAAGAAGTCTTCAAATGGCTGTGAAAACAGTGTCAATGGATTCAGAATGTCCAAAAACCCCTAGTTGGGATTTTACAGCACCTCATTTGGCCAAAAAATGAAGAAGATAGGCCTCCTGCCATTTTCTTCCTTCAAGCCTGTTGTCTCTGGTTCACCAAAACGCACGTGTGTGAATAACCTGGATTCTAGGCGTTTCCCATGCCTAAACCCAGCACCCACACGCATCTCCACAAAATGCGCCAATTTGTCGAACGATTAACAGAATTAGAGCCCCCAAAATCGGAGGTGTTGGGCGCATGGGGGCCATATGGCCACGTCCCAGCGCAAAATTAGGCACCCATTCCAAGGTTAAACCTGGACTTGACAAGTGGCGGGTGGATGTGTTAACTGTTTGAACCAATTTCAAAATCCCGTGCACAAATATTATGGTCATATGTTATTTGTATATAGGACCGGGGCTAGACTCCAATGCGCGCGCCTCCGTGTATGGTAAGTCGTCACATGTATTAAAGCATAGAACCGTGGTCGGTCACATTACAACACATAAAATCGGGGTTTTAACCATGTTATAAACCAAATCCACGTGCAAATGACCGTCGGTCATATGTATATGTAATACAACCGCGGGCTGGGGCTAAGCCCCAGCCCGACCCCCGCGCCAAACTGCAAACAATGCAAACTTAAATGATTATTAACCCACTTATATAACAAGAAACAAACGGTGGTGTATTGGTCAGGCGGACTTTGTTAAGCATTTACAATGGTGAGCAGGTATGGGGTTCGACCCCCACGAACCCCATAAAATTTTAAATAACAAACCAATAGCCAAAAACGGGGTGCCACGTGGCAGCCCATGACTGCACCACGTGGCACCATACCATTGACCAAAAATGATGCCACGTGTCGCATTCTGATTCGACCACATCTGCCAATCAACAACTGCCATGTCATCACATGCCACATCAGTGTACGGTTGTACGGTCTCTACCACGTCATCATACGACCCTGCCACGTCAGCCTATACGGACTGCACAGTCAGCATCATTTTTTTTTTTGCCTATTTGACGATTCGAACAGATCACGGTATCTCTCGCTCCCGACGTCCGTTTGAGATGAAACGAGTTGTGTTGGGTTCGTGACGATGAGGGATACACTCTCATTCGTTTTGAGGCAATTCCGAGAATGTTGATTTTTGAGCTAAAATTTGACCCCTAGTCCAAATTTTGATCAGTAGCTTTGCACTGCCAGGTCAAGCACCCCATCGATCTGACCCCCGGTGCACCACTGCCCAATGGGACAATCTATCATCCCTTTTTGTTAGAGAATAAGGAGATCAAGTGACAGATCCAAGAACTGCTTCAAAAGGGGCACATCTGCCCCAGCTCATCACCTTGTGGGAGCCCAATCGTGTTGGTACAGAAGAAAGATGGAACCTGGCGACTCTGCATTGATTATCGGGCTCTGAATGAAATCGCTGTCAGAAATCGGTACCTGATTCCCCGAATCGATGACCTCCTTGATCAACTCACGGGGGCCAAATACTTCAGTAAGATTGATCTGAAGTTTGGCTACCACCAGGTCCCGATAGAACAAACAGATGTATGGAAGACCGCCTTCAAGTCAAAGGAAGGACTTTTTGAATGGTTGGTCATGCCCTTTGGTTTGACAAATTCTCCAGCCACTTTCATGAGGATGATGGACGATATCCTGCGACCATTCACCAATACTTTTGTAGTGGTGTATCTGGATGACATTCTAGTTTACAGCAAGACTTGGGTCGAACACTTGCAGCATATTCAGCGGGTTCTGCACACCTTGCGGTAGCACAAGCTATACGCCAACCTGGAAAAATTCTCCTTTGGCATGGACAGGGTCCATTACCTGGGCTACATTATTGATCAGCATGGCATACATGTGGATCCAGCCAAGATCCAAGTCATTCATGACTGGCCATCCCCAACAACACTCACTAAGCTTCGGAGCTTCTTGGGACTTGCTAATTTCTACCGCAGGTTCGTATTGGGTTTCTCCCATATTGCATGGGCCCTCAACCAACTAAACAGGGGTGGCGGTAAGGCAAAATTTGCATGGGGTCGGTCCCAACAACAAGCGTTCGATGATTTGAAGCAGCGCTTGTGCTCAGCCCCAGTACTTTCACTACCGGACCTGCAGCATCCCTTTGAGATCGAGACAGATGCTTCAGACTATGTTGTGGGCGTCGTTCTCACTCAGCACGGCCACCCCGTGGCCTATCATAGTGAGACATTGTCTTATACTGTCTGTAAGTACCCTACTTACGACAAAGAAATGTACTCCATTGTGCAAGCATGCCGCCAGTGGAGACATTACATTCTTGGGAAGGAGACAATCATCCACACTGATCATAAGCCACTACAGTTCATGCAGACACAGGGAAAATTGTAGAATGACCGCCATCAAAAGTGGTCCACATACTTGTAGTAATTCCACCTCAACATCAAGTATAAAATAGGAAGCACCAATCGCGTCGTTGATTGCCTCAGCAGACCGCCAGTCGCAGCACTCACCACGGTGTTATACTCTTGCAGCCATGAGACATCTGGATGGCCCCAACTCTATGAGACAGACCCTGACTTCGCCACCACCTACCAAATGTTGGGTGCAAGTGCATTTGTTGATAATTTCCATCTTCAGGATGGGTTGTTATGTCGTCTGGGCCATATCTGTGTTCCATCAAGTGAGCAAGCGAAGCTGATCTGGGAAGCCCACTACAGTCGGGCAACAGGACACTTCGGCGTCGAAAAGACAGTGGCGATGCTACAAAAACATTTCTACTGGCTGAAACTTCGACAAGAGGTCGGCAAGTATATAAGGTCCTGCACTACCTGCGCTATTGCCAAACCGACCACTAAGAAATAGGGCATGTGCACCCCTCTTCCTACTCCTAACAGTCCATGGGAATCCATCTCAATGGACTACATGTCGGGCATCCCATCCACCAAACGGGGAAATGACTGTGTTTTTGTGGTTGTTGATCGTTTTTCTAAGATGGCGATTTTGGTTGCCTGCAAGAAGAGCATCACAGCAGAGGCCACTGCCAAGCTCTTCTTTGAACGAGTTTGGGTACATTTTGGAATCCCACAAACCATTGTATTAGATCAGGATAGTCGATTTCTCAGCACATTCTGGTCGAGCCTCTAGTCACTGTTGGACACCAAGCTCACCAAATCCACGACCTTCCACCCCCAGACAGATGGCCAAACCGAGGTTGTAAATCGAATGATTGTGCATATCCTTCGCATGTATAACTCAAAGAACCCTTGCACATGGGATGAGAGCCTTCCCTATGTCCAGCATAGCTACAACCAAGCCTTGCATAGCTCAACCGGCCATATCCCCTTTCAAGTGGGGTTGGGATTCCAACCATTGGGTCCCATAGATGTTGCACTTCCCCTTATGATCACTTTGACTGACTCATCTCCTACTCCAACTGAAGCTGACAAAGCCACCTGGTTCATTGAGTGGATCCAGCACATCCGCCAACGGGTTCAGGATATCCTACAGAAGTCCAATGACAAGTACAAACAATGCCATGATCAACATCGGGTGTCGCATAAGTTTCAGGTGGGTGACAAAGTTTGGTTGCACTTGCAGAAAGAACGCCTTACAGGACCCCATCGGAAGCTTCACCCACTCCATTATGGACCGTACACTATCACCAAGGCCGTGGGGGATAATGCTTTTGAGCTCAACATTCCTCCTTTCCTTGGCCTGCACCCAATGTTCAACGTGGATCTCCTTCGCCCTTATTTCCCACCATTATTGGACACCTCGGAAGTAGCAGACCAGCTGACACCAATAGAGCTCAACCCCGACTGCATACAACAGGCATCCAATGATCAGATTGTGGACAGACAGATCAAGGGCACTCGACAACAAAGGATCCATGTTTATCGAGTCGTCAAAGCAGGGCAACTGCTGCACCAAGGCAAGTGGCTCACCCGGGGCCAAATTCAGCAGAAATTTCCTCATCTAATGGGGGACCTCAACGCAATGGAGACCATTGCTTCCTAAGGAGGGAGGATTTATCCAGATGGATATCGATGGCCACCCACCTTTTCCAACTGGCTCAAAACAACTTTCTAACATTTTTGGCAATTTACTATTTTTAGCAGTTTTTACTTCCGAGGCCATTTTGAGGGCCTAAATGAAGGTTTTTCAGTATCTAGCTCCTCAATGATATCCAAAGGCATGATTGAGCCCCCAAAATGAATCTCCTCGACGATACCTTTCCAACGGGCTATCATACGCCTAAAACGGAGATTGTATGCAAAAGTTACGACCCCGGGAAGTTGATATACTAGCTTACCCAAACGGGGCCCACGTGACTTTTGGCGCTTCATCTCCTAGGGTTAGATTTTTGGATGTCTAGGGTTTTGGGCATTCTTTCTTATTGTAAAAAGGCCTTCAAAGCCTCATTGTAACCTTCTTCTTGCAAATGCGCGTTGTCGTCACATCTCTTCTCAAAGATAAGCCGCCACCATTCCAGCAAGCTTGTTTCCGTTGCATCTTACAGTTTCAGCTTATTTCGTTATTGAATAGAAAACCAATTTTACTGTATCTCTGTTATTTTGTTTTAAGCACCTGTTAATAATCTGTATTCATTTCATTCTGCTCATAAAATCCGAATCACTATGACTCATCAATGATGTACAACATGATCACCTCATTAACTCACCAACTACATGTCCCAATATGTAGCCCATCCATATGGCAAATGCATGAATCAAGTTTTCAACAAGTAAGCTTCCAATAATACATCATAAGATATATCAATGAAACCCAAAATGTGTACCACTCATGACAGATCAGCATCAATCCTCCATACTCATGGGTTAGTGCCATGCACCCAAGATTTTATTTTACATAATCCAATAGATGAACATTTAAACCTGTAGCAAAATAGTGTCAGAACCTCCAACAAACCATGTCAGACCCTGCATCACAGATTTATATCATCACATCAAGATGCAACCCATGTGCATTGCCTTTTTCCCAAGGCTTTTCCACATATACGCGGCCCGTTGCACAACAAAGCGCGTATGTACGCGACCTATTCAAGGTCAGCCCGCGTATGTATGCAATTGATACCATTGTCACCCACGTGTGCCTCTGTGAATAACACTCTTGAACTTCCCTTCAGTCTTTCATTTTGTTCTGACTGCTATGTCTTCTTCACCCACTTCTGTAGATGTCCCTGCTCCTCGGAACTTGAGCTCTGAGCATCCATCTTTTCAAAGATGTCTCCCTTCCTTACCTCATTCCTTCTTCTAGCCATGCTATGTGAAGTCATCATCATGGACTTTATTCTTGTGTTCTAGCACTCCTGGGATTTGTGGCCAAATCCACTATAGTTGTAGCATCTCATGCAATTATAGTGAACAACAATATGTCCTACTTGATTACATCTCCAACATCTTGTGGTGTTATAAAATCTTCCATTATATCTCCTTTCATAAGATCTACATTCAAAAGATTTGTGACCATATTCATTACATGAATAACAATGCCTGTGAAAGATACTTTCATACCTTTGCTTTGGTGTCCCAAAGATAACGTCTTGATGTCTTCCTTGCCTTGTTCTTTTGAAATTTTCATTGCCTTGTGTAGATGGTTGATTTGCAACATTGTCTTCATCCTTTGATGGACTTACCTTACGATTCTTTGAGGTGCTTGCTTCAGCATGTGTAGCTTCTTCTTTGTATCCAAGACCTGATTTATCATATGGTGATCTTTGACTTTCCAAGATCTCATCCAAGATTTGTGAGCTATTCAATAATTTATTTGACTTCTCCACTTTCTTTCTAAGATCAACAATTTCAGCTTCTAACTTACAACATGACTCTTCCTTTTCATTTATTTGATTCTTCAATAGTTTCTCTATCCTTTTGGCTTCTTCAATTTGGGTCTTAAGATGGATAATAGTTTCAAAACTTTTGCTAATCTCATCATCTACCTTCATATCTTCTTTTTCATTATTTAGTCTTGTGATCTCTTCTTCCTTTTCTTCTAATTTAGTCTTATTGCTCTCTTCTTGTTCTTTGAGCATTCCCTTTAACTTCAAGATGTGCCTTTGATTTCTCCTAAGAAACTTCTTAGTGTTATCTGAAAGATAGTTATAGTGTGTATAATAATGATCACTGTTATATCTATATAAACCCTCTTCAATTTCTTTTTGAAGTTATAATAGATTTTCTTCTATTCTTTCCATGGGATAACTACCATCAAACTCTACAAAAACTGTTTCTAGATCTTCTTCTTCACTCGAGAAAAATTCAACATCATCACATTTTGAATCATTGCAGTCAAGAGCCTTTGGAGATTCTTTACCTTCATTTGAAATACTTTTGAGATCTTCCTTTGTTCTATCTTCACTTGAAATGTTTTCAAGATCACATTTTGAAATAATACAATCAAGGGTTTTTGATGATTCTTTACCTTTGACAATCTTGATGGAGTGGTCTTCAATATCTTCCTTCTCCTTCTTGCTTTGATATGTCTCCTCTAGATTTAGCCATAGATCTTTGGCGGAAGTGCATTGTCCCATGCTCTCTTTGATAGGGCTTGGAAGTCCATTAAGAATGGTCTTGAGAGCCAATGCATCATTCTTCTTTCCTTCCCTTTGAGCTGCAAACTTTGACTTGTTCTTCAAAGGAACCGATCCACCAATGGCTGTCTTCCAAATAGTCGCTCCCATTTCCTTCAAATGTACTCTCATTTCTATTCTCCACGTAGAATAGTTTTCCTCATGAAGGATTGGAACTTCATCATCCATTTGTGTGTCTATGGATCTCATTAAAACTTGTTAAGGCTTGTAGTGAAGGCTCGCTCTGATACCAATTGTTGGACACACTTACCACACTTAGAGGGGGGGTGAATGAGTGTAGGTCCCTTTTTCACTAAAACTTCCCTCTTACACACAACTCATTAGTTAGTATTCAATATTTACTCATTACTCATTGTTGTCATTTATAACCAGTTAGATGTGAACATATATCAGCAGCATATATCAGCAACATACATCATCAATAAGTCATCACCACAAGGAACACAAGAACACAAGATGTATGTACAATTTTCTTTTTATTACAGACTACAATTCTTGGGGTTTATCAGCAACAACTTAATAGAGTACAACTCTATAAGAGCACCAGCTCTATAATGCAAGACTCGGCTTACATCCTCAGCACCAACTGAGATGAGGCAACAATCCTCAACAGATATCAATCTGCAAAAGGTACACGACTTGTTAGTAGTGCAACCTGTGTGTGTACACACCCTGGCTCACTACAGCTCGCGTATGTACGTGGCCAATATACACAGCAGCCTGCGTATGTATTCTAAGCTATTAGGGTTTATTCTTTTCATCACATACTCAGATCCACTACAACCTGCAATCACATTCTCCTCTGTCTCTTTCTGTCCAATCTGACCCACAACCAGTCACAACACATCCAAGCTCTCCAATAGTTCACTCATGCCCACAACCATTCAATATGAATGCTAATTCAATCATGTATAAGCAACTAGTATGCCATAGTAATCATATCACCACTGAATCATAAGAGTACTGCTCACTCCATCAACCAGCACAAATCATATCATACCATCCATACCAAGAATGCCCTAGGCAATCACAACACAACAAGCAATAGTAAACATCAAGACAATAATGTAACCATACAAGAGTCTCAGTGACAGATCTGAGCCCGTAGAATGCAGATCTAGAACCTACTTTAGTCTTCAACAACTAGTCAATAGCTCAAACACAAATCTCCATGATTTTATCCATTCTACGTGCCTTGTCCTCACATAGCCCGTGTATGTACGCGGTCTGGCCCATTACAGCCCACGTATACCTCAGAAACAAGGGTTTCAGAAGCTCCAAGACTTTTGTCGTCAACATCTCCGATATTGCTGAAACTTTTATGCGTCCATGAGATCCTCCTCACGCTCTCTTTCTCAAAATAGATCTTCAATCATGCTCAAGAGATCCACACTAAAGATACTCTTACAAGAAGCTCTCACAAGAAGCTCTCAATCAATACACCAAAAGATAATTTCACAAGAAGCTCTCCATTGATCCATAAAAAGGATAATTTGCAAGAGACCATTGCTATCTTATTTATACTTTCATCCTCTAGGTCACTTAACCCATTTCTAGGTTACTTAACCTATCTTCCTTATTTTAAGGTTAACCACTTTCCATAAATAGAAAGTTCTCCATTACTTTATAATTTAAATACTCCTCCTCACTTTTATCACCTTACTTTAATATTTAAATAATCCTTCTTGACTTAATCATTTAAATAATTATTTCTTCTTTTAGGGCACTTTGACTTCTTTGACCATTTGGGGCTTCAAGCCAACACATGGGGTTCTTCAACTTCGTAAGGCCATAACTCTCAAACCGTCAGGAGTTATGTGTCGTTCCACATACCACCAGAAATGGCATGAAAAGAACTATCCATCTAGGATAGTTACACCAACAATATCATTGATCTTCATCTCATTATTCCTCATACAAGCATGGGTTCTTTCAACCACAACTCAACCACAAAGCGTCTTCCCGTGAGGGCTTTCACCATAAGGGGACCACTTTGGAGTTCATTCATTTGTACTTCTTTTCAACCGTGACAAGGAAATAATCTTTACATCAAACAAACCATGCATCATATATCAAAGAATCCATCTTCATCATGTATCCATGAAAACTCATTGATCCATCTTCATTGATTGGTTTCCACTTAACATCTATCATTCTCATCGAGGATAATAAATCTACATTGTACATCAATCATAAATCAATCAATCCATTTGACATCAATCCTTTGACATCAGTCAATCAAACCATTGGCATCAATGACAACATGATCCAACAAGTTCTTACTCTCCACTAGTGGTAATGGTATTCAAGAAAGATGGCTCATGGCGTATGTGTCCAGATTATAGAGAGCTCAACAAGATCACTGTTAAAGATAAGTTCCCATACTCGTCATTGATGAATTGTTAAATGAACTACATGGAGCAATCTATTTCACAAAGTTGGATCTTCGTTTAGGGTATCATCAGATTGGAATGAAGGAAGAAGATATCCCAAAAACAACATTTTGAACTCATGAAGGCCATTATGAATTTTTGGTCATGCCTTTTGGCCTTACAAATGCACCTTCCACATTCCAAGGGTTGATGAATTCCATTTTCAATCCCTTCCTTCGAAAATTTGTGTTAGTATTTTTTGATGATATACTAATCTATAGCAAGTCTTGGGAGGATCATGTGCAACATGTTGACAAGGTGCTACGGCTACTAAAGGAGTAACAACTATATGCCAAACCTTCCAAATGTTTCTTTGGGGTGAAGGAAGTAGAGTATTTGGGTCATATTGTATCTCATGAAGATGTCAAGGTAGACCCTAACAAGATTAAGGCCATGATGGACTGGCTGATTCCCAAAACATTGAAGACTCTTAGAGGATTTTTGGGTTTGATAGGTTACTACCGCAAGTTTGTTCGACACTATGGAAGAATAGAAACACCTTTAACAACACTAACTAAGAAGGATGCATTTTCATGGACTCCAGAGGCAACTATGGCTTTTGAATAACTTAAAGAGGTGATGTGCAAAGTTCCTGTCTTGACCACTCCAGACTTCACAAAAAACCTTTATTGTGGAATGTGATGCCTTAGGAAATGGAATTGGTGTTGTCCTAATGCAAGAAGGAAGGCCCCTAGCTTTTGAAAGTCGACCACTCAAGGGAAAGGACTTACACAAACCTATTTATGAGAAGGAAATTATGGCAATACTACATGCATTGAAGAAATGGCATCCTTACCTAATAGGTAGGCACTTCAAGGTCAAAACAAATCATGATAGTCTTAAATACTTCTTGGAACAAAGACTATCTTTAGAAGACCAACAAAAATGGGTGACCAAGATATTGGGTTATGATTTTGAAATCGTCTATAAAAAAGGGAAGCAAAATGTTGTGGCAGATGCACTCTCAAAAAAGGATGAAGATGTTGAGGCCTTTCTCTGTGCTAGCTCGATCATCCAACCCGATTGGATAATAGAAGCAAGGGATGAATGGAAGAATGGCGAAAAAGTGTGGAATATCATTCAAAGGTTGCAGTAGGATTCTAGTGCATCAGATACATTTACATGGGAAAATGATTCACTATGGTACAAAGATCGCTTATATTTATGTAAGAACTCCCAACTCAAACAAAATGTACTATTGGAATTGCACACCTCTCTAGTAGGAGGGCACTCGGGATTTTCGAAAACCTACCATAGGGTCAAGAAGGAATTTTTTTGGGATGGCCTTAAAACTGATGTTCAAAGGTTTGTCGCAGAATGTTTGGTTTGCCAACAAAATAAGGTGGAAACAATTAAGACCCCGGGTCTTTTAAAACCATTAACCATCCCAATTCAGTGTTGGGAGGAGGTTTCCATGGATTTCATAACAGGGTTACCAAAGTCTAAAGGAAAAAGTGCCATCATGGTGATTGTTGATAGACTCACTAAGTACGCACACTTTTGTGCACTCTCTCATCCCTTCAAAGCCAGTATAGTTGCCACCGCATTCATGGAGACAGTTCAAAAGCTACATGGCAACCCAAAGATTATTGTAAGTGACAGAGAGCCCATCTTCACTGGACATTTTTGGACATAATTATTTTATTGTTTGGGTACTCAATTGGCTCATAGTTCATCCTAACATTCTCAATCTAATGGACAAACCAATCTAGTGAACAAATGTCTAGAAGGCTACCTTCGTTGCTTTGTCTCTGATAAACAAACACAATGGTTCAAATGGTTACCCTTGGCAGAATGTTGGTATAACACTTCCTTTCATACTGCCACAAAAATGACACCATTTATGGCACTCTATGGATACCACCCTCCTTCCATCACTTCTTCTCTAAAATAAAAATCTATGGTTCAAGCAGTGGAAGATCGCATCGAACATCAACAACAAGTTCTCCAAATCTTAAAGGACAACCTGACCATGGCACAGAATCGTATGAAACAACAAGCAGATCAACATCGTAGAGAAAGAAGTTTTGAAGTAGGGGATTGGGTGTTTTTAAGACTACAACCATACAAACAGATGTCCCTCAAGCAAGCCAAGAAGGATAATATATTATCACCAAAGTACTATGGCCCTTATAAGGCGTTGCAAAAGATTGGTACTATGGCATACAAATTGGAGTTGCCTGCATCTTCACGAGTACACCCAGTTTTCCATGTTTCCTGCTTAAAGAAGGTTATAGGTGACAAGATCCCAGTTCAAACTATATTGCCAGAACTTGACAAGGAAGGAAAAATCATATTGGAGCCTGAAGCCATCACTAACACAAGAATTTTCCAGTTGAGGAATAGATCCATTTCAAAGTATCTCGTTAAATGGAGGAAACTACAGGCTGGAGATTCCACTTGGGAAGATGAGTCTTTTATACAGAATCATCTAAAGTTACTCAAGCATTGCGGACAACACTTGTCTCAAGGGGAGGGGCATGTTAAGCCCTAAATAGTGGCTCATTACCTATTAATTGGGGCATATTACATTAGTAATGTTAATTTATTTATTTCGGCTTGAGTCCATTAGTTGTAATTGTACCTCCTAGTCTCCTATATATACCAAAAAAACATTTTAATTTGGAATCATCTTGTATTTGGACACTTATGTGGGGTATAAGGAGGTTTCCCCCTCAAAGAGGCTTATTACCTTAAATTATCTCTTTTTCAAGGCGTTGAGTACTTATTCTGAGGTTTTTCTATGCTATATTGATATTGGGTTCTTAACATATCCACTTCTCATTTGTGAAGTAACGCAAGCCGTAGATCTGAGGATATTATGGATCTCCCATGATTGTTGGATCTACATCGAGGTCAATTTGGCAATGACCACTCCGAGAGAAAAAGGGCGTTAAACGGTTGGAATCCATGAACGTAGAACTCGTGAAGTAATGTGAGTCGTAGATTTGAGGATCATTTGGGATCTCTCTTTTGACCACTGGATCTAGACCATGGTCATTCTAGCGCTGACCACTTCGGGAGTAGAAATAAAACTAAACAACAAAACCCTCGAATGTCGAAGTCGCGAAGCGACGAAGGTCGTAGATCTAAGGATCCACGTGGACCTATCTTGTCCATTGGATAGAGGATATTGGAAGGTCATTTGGAGGGAGTTCGAGACTTTGGAGCTCCGAGCAATTATGTTGGTAGGAGAAGCAAGATGTTCCTAGAGACTGTAAGCCCGGAGTGACGTGGCATGCTGACATCACCTAGGGTGACGTGGACCGATATTATGTGTGCCACATGTCTTCATGATTCATACTTTTCATAGACCTTATGTCCCAAATGGAACTTGACACGTGTCACCCATCTATTGGGCCATGTGTCATCTCCATATTTTACCAACTGTCACCCCTTGGTGCGTAGTTGCTTGACCTAATGGCTAATGGGACCCTGGTAGTTAGGAAGTTCGAAACTCTGAGAAGCTTAGGGTGTATTCATTTCGTTCTTCTCATAAAATCTGGATCAGTGGTATTAGAGTGATTTGCTCCTTGTCGTCTTAATGCATGTCCCCAATGAGGTTGGAGTACAAAGAGTTGGGTCTCGAGCTTGTTTCTCTTGAGGAAAGAAGCTCTCGCATGCCTAAGAGACCTCCCATGGTAGGAAAAAAGAAAGATAATGGGACAAGAGATCCTTTCAAACTGTTGATTGAGGAAGCCCTCATGCAACAGAGGAACGAGATGATGGATAGTTTCGCGCAAATCCTTCGGTGGCTACCAACAAGCGACGCATCTTCTTCGAACGGAGGCGCCGCCCCCTTCAAGGTACAAATAAACTTCGATATTCCTATATTTGAAGGTCAGATAGACACAAATGTTGTAGACAAGTGGTTGAATCTACTAGAAGGGTATTTTTCTGTCCATAACTTTTCGAATAAAGAAAAGTTTACTTTTGCGCTCCTCAAAGTCATTCCCCATGTCAAAGATTGGTGGGAAACTTTCTGTGAGCAAAAGGAAACAGAGGAAACCTCATTATTTTCAGTCATGGCCGCCTAGGAATCCTCAAGGGATGATATTAAGGAACAATAATACCCTGTCAGAAGTTATGACGACCTGTAT
>ML778433.1:1007875-1023010 GCA_009831015.1 Picea engelmannii | reverse complement strand
GAATCTTTAGTGACTGGAAGTTGCCTGTATTTAGTTACCGATAACCTGCTAAAAATACTATAAATAAAGCCCGAGACTCTCATATCATGCATTCAGAATTGGGTCGAGAGAGCTCTGCAAGAGTCTTATTGTTTAAGTGTCGAGCAGTGTGTATCCTCTTTGCTTCACTCGCCTTCGGGATCTTGTGACTGCAAATGAAAAACATTGATCTCAAGTGTAATATAAGGTCCTTTGCGCTCTGAAAGTGTGATACTCTGAAAATTGGTATCAGAGCCATAAGTGTTGTTTGTGTCTGAGATAGCTTATGCCTGAGCAGTGTGCCAAGAGCCTGGCTAATCCTTGTATCTTCGAGGACATAAGCCTGAATGCCCTGCTTTCCTGTGCAGTTGTATCTCTAATATGTCTGTAATATTATGTCTGTAATTCATGCCTCCTGCATGAAAGTCTGTAAGTGAGCTTTCAGATTAATATAAATCAGTATTTTGTAGTGTTGTTATTCTGAGTGAGCCTTGTGCCTGAAAGATCTGGTTGCGAGATGTGCAAAGTTCTGTTAAAGTGAAGTGATATACTTGCAGTAGTCTCCAGTTGTTGTTGTAGGACATGTAATTCAGCGTTTAGTGCCGCAAGAACGCTTGTTGTTGCAAAAGTCCTTTTCCTATTGTAAGTTTATCTTACCGCTTTAATTTTTGCTTACCTGCAATACTTGAAGGATCTTGTCAGGAGTAGCAGTAATTCATTATGGCTTCACAGAAGGATACTTCATCTTATGATCTGTCTGCTCACACTACATATAAGCCATCTAAATGGTATAAGAAGTTACTAAGTCAATCTGCCGATAAGCCCTTGTATAATGCTAGATTGCTTACTCAGGGGTATGAACCTGATCTTAACTGGAAAATGCCTGAAGTTCCTGCTTCCGATATTTATAATATTTCTATCTTCCAATTTTGTGCTACTACCCTAATTCGGTATTGTTCTGTTAATGTGTCGATCTCTCTTGGCCAGTCTGTTTACCAGATTCCCCTCATCCAGCAAGCAGATATAGACTGGGGTATTACTAATGGGTATGAATACATCCATATCGGGTTAATCCAATTTGGTATCAATCCTCTGGTCCGTCCCGGTCTTGATACCTCTGTGCTTACATGCATTATAGACTCCTGACATAATACTTTCAAAGATGCCCTTATCTCTGGATTTCAAGCCCCTCTACACAATGGCCCTGTCTGGTCTTCTGCCTTGCCTCGCTATCAAGTTTCTCTTCGAGATCCTTATATTAACTCTCTGTTGCAAGCCTATGTCCAATTTGCGGGATTTAATATAGCTGACAGATCTAAAATTGCTCAATTACATTCTTCCATTTGTCTTCACTTTGTTTCCACAACCATGCATGCCCTCAATCCTAAGCTTCTTAAATGCGCTACTTTTGAAAGCGTGGTGGTTGGCCCTGGAAACATTTCTCCATTAACTTTAGGATTCTGTCAGTTAACAGAAATAGAAGAGTGGTCAGCAGACTATGAACCTATCTCTGCAAAAATACTGCCTCCTATACCAAAAGAACTTATTGTTTCCTTAAGCAATTCAGGAAAACCTGTTTTAAAGCTAGGAAGGTCTCAAAGTATGAGAATACAAGATCTTGATAGACAGTTCTCGAATCTATCTGCAAGCACATCAAGATCCGATCCTGCCAGACATTCTCTCTCTGACTCTCCTTCCAGAAACCCTGTATATAAACCTGTTGCTGGAAGATCTAAATTAGATGACCACTTACTCACTCACCAACAAGGTTCAAAAGATTGCTATTATTGCAAAAGGAAGTTTCCTTCCCAAGAACCTTGCAATGATAATCTAACCTCCAGTCCATCTGTTCCTAGAAATTTCAGAACATATCAGACCAAAACAGAGCATCATGGTCAACATACAGATTGTTCTGAATGCTAAAATCTTGCAGTCCCTACTATTAAAATGATGGAATCTACTTTGCCAAGAAGTGGAAAAGAAAAGAGGACTGAACTACCATATAGACATTTAGGTCCAGGGAATCATATCCCTAAGTTTCAAAATGATATGGTAGCTGACATGGATTTTATGCAATATAGGAAATCAGATGCTTCTCCTTCTCAGGATATAATCAGACTTCAGAATTATTCTAATTATCAGTATGTGTGTCTTGCACAAAATATTGATGATATTGCACAAGATGGTCTACATTCTGAGATTGATCAATTAGAACAGAATCAAGAAGAAATGAAGTCTCAGTTACGTACTATCCTTGAGAAAATAGATGTAATAGAGAAAGCAGTTTCTAATCTTAAAGCTTCTTATGAAGATGAGTCAAGACCTGCTTCTCCTTTACTAATTCTTGATACAGCACAAGATGCTACCTTTTCTTTATTTGGTCCTCATTCCCCTACTGACCAAAAATTCTTAACTTTGAAACAATTGGTTTCTAGTCTGTCTAACCCAGGTCTTGTCAGAATAGCTGAAATTTCCCAGCTTGCTACTGAAAAACTTAAATTGGTCAAAAGCCAAGTCTCTGACTTCGAGAACCAGTTAAACCAGTCTAAAGTAGCCAGCATAGCAAACCAATTGTATCTTGTACATATTACTTCTCCTGATTCTTTTGTAAATAGTATATCAATTAAAGCAATGGATGGAGAATCAAAACCAACTGATTCGCAACAAGCTCAACCCGATGTTGGTCAGACATCTGGTACTTCTTACCAGTCTGCATGGGAAAAATGGTGTAATGCCAGATATAAAGGAAGTAAAAAAGCACCCATGGATATTGATGGTCAACTTCCTACTTCCATAAAGCATGTTGATACAGCCCCTGTTTCTGATTTTGATTGCAAATCAAAAACTGAAATTGAAAATATTATTCAGCAATGGCAATCATGGGCTAGGACTCAGAAATTACTCAACAAAGATAAAGTTTCTTGGAGTGATATAGCCCTACGTATCACTTGGGGTTTTGTAGGCAACCTAAATTTTTGGTGGGAAAGAGTAACTCCTAGAAGTAAGCTCAGAATCCTTGAACATGAAAAACCCGTGGACGAACTAGTCAAAGTTGTTGTCCATGAATTCTATGGAGATATAAAAGTTAATATGAGTCATTATGTTGATCTTTTTATGAATCAAAGACTCTGTCACCTTTCCCAGTTGCAAAAATATTTCTGCACCATGCAATCTCTGTTATATAAGGTTCCTGACCCTAACAATACAGCTTATCTCAGGAAATATTTGTCCTCTCTCCCAGGAAAAGTTCCTGAGCTTGTCAGAGAAACATTAGAAGATCTTGAAATAGATATTGAAGATCCATCCCTTGCTAGTTTACAAGAGCAGATAGTTACTGCTTTACAAAAAGAATGTATGAGAAAGAAGACTACTAAATCCTTAAAGAAACATTTAGGATTTGATTCTTCAGTTTGTGAAGTTTTTAAAGAAACATCTAGTTTTGGATGTTCTCAGAAGAAAAGATCAAGAAAATGGTCTCTCAAAGACTGTGGTTGTTCCAAGTGTGCCTCTTCGAATCCAAGAAAATTTACTAAGAAAACTCCTCGCAAGTTTTCCATGCCTAGAAGAAAACTTTTCTTTAAGAGAAGACCACAACATGCCAAAGCCAAGCCTACATATTGCTTTATCTGTAAGAAGCCTGGCCACTGGGCATCTCAGTGTCCTCTGTGGTCGAAGACAAAATCCCAAATTAAAATTATGGATTTATTCTCAACAGGATATGATCCAGCTGAATGGGATGCAGTCTCCCACCGTTTAGATGGTGAATACCTATCCATTTCCAAGGATAGTGATTCCTCACTGATTCCAGGTTCCCCTGACCATTTTTTTTATTCTGACTCTCTCTCTTCACTTGAAGAACTCAATTTTCTAGAAATCAAAATGATGTCTTCTTTTGTTGATGTAAATTCTCTCATTTCTCAACGTTCTGCCCTACAACATAAACTCTCAGCTCTCACCCCTGGTTAGTTTCAGAAATTTGATAGATATACTTCTCAAATTGAACAACTTACTCAGCAAATTGATGCCATCCAGCAACCAAGCGTGGTGACTATTCACCATTATACTCCCACTGATGCTGATTATGCTGAGTTTGTCTCCTCAAAGCCTCAATCCCTTCCAGTGTCCATCCCTGATAAAGGTAATGCTATAATCCCTTCTTCCCAAAATGATGATAAATCTTTGGATAACACCATCTTTCATTTAGAAGAAGAGATTAGAGAAAAAGAAGTATTAATCCGAGATTTATGGAAAACCCTGAAACTACAAAGAGAAGAAGTAGAATATCTCAAAAAGAAAAAATATGAGAACTTGGAAAGAGAGATATTCTTTGGTGAAATAGAAGCTGAAGTTATTGAAAACAAATTAGTCAAAGGCCTAGATGATAGATTAGTCATCTCCATCAATATCAAAGTGACTGGATATCTGCAGTATACATTGGATGCACAAGTAGATACCGGTGCTATGAACTCCTGTGCCAAGCATGGAGCCATACCTGAATATTATTGGCAGCCTGTAAATATCTCATTTCATGCTGTTAATAAAATAGAATTGAAAATCACTCATATAGCTCCAGATTTTCCAATATATATCCAGGATGAAAAAGTATCAGTTACCTTCTACAGTTTTGATACAGGAGCAGATATTCTTTTAGGCCAAGACTTTGTGAATAAATGTCTTCCCTTAACTGTAGGAAACAATTTTGTACAGTTACACATTAATGACAAAGCTATTAAAATTCCAAGCAAGTCTATCTTTGAAAGTAGAATTGTTGTAAAAGAAACTACCAAGCAGTTAGAAAAATCTGCTAGTAGTCTTGCAAGAATCCGGAAAATTATGAAGCATGCTAATTTGCATGGAATGGATATTATTAAAGAGATAAAAGAAAAGATAGAGTCAGATTGCACATCTGACTATCCTAATGCATTCTGGACCCAAGAGCAGTATTTTGTCAATTTGCCATACAGAGAAGATTATATTCCTAAACCTCAAAGAGCTTCTGCAAATCACATGTCTCCAACAGAATTAGCATACTGTAAACAGGAGATAGCAGACTTATTGGCCAGAAAACTCATTGAGCCAAGTAGAAGCCCATGGGCATGTCCAGCATTTTATGTAAATAAACATAGTGAACAAAAAAGGGGAAAGCCCAGAATGGTGATAACTACAGAGCTTTAAATGAAGCTTTGTTGCATCTAAGATTCCCTTTGCCCTCCAAGGAATTATTATTCTCTAAAATTGGAAAATGCAACATCTTCAGTAAATTTGATCTAAAGAGTGGCTTTTGGCAAATTGGTATAATACCAAAGGACAGATACAAGACAACATTTGTGGTACCTCAGGGACAGTACCAATGGAAAGTCATGCCATTCGGATTAAAGAATGCACCCTCTGAATTTCAGAAACGAATGGATGATATTTTCAAGCATTTAAGTTTTGTCATTGTATATATTGATGACCTACTAATTTGCTATGTAGATATGAAGCAGCATGTACAGCATTTAAGGATTATTTATGATCTTTTATATAAACATGGATTGGTGCTTAGCAAATCCAAGTTATGCTGGGCACAAACTAAAATAGAATATATTGGACTGATCCTCTCACAAGGAGAAGTTGAGCTCCAAGATCATGTTCTTAAAAAATTATCAAAATTCCCTGATCAAATACTGGACACCAAGCAATTGCAAAGGTTCCTAGGATGCTTAAACTATATCCGACAATTTTATGAGAACCAAGCCAAAGATGTCAGGATATTGCAAAAAAGATTAAGCAAAGCAGTTCCTTGGAATTACAAGATGACCCAAGCAGTCCAGATTATCAAGCAGAAGATCCAGAATCTTCCAAAATTACATCTTCCTAATATGTCATTCCAGTTTATACTTGAGATTGATGCCTCTAATGAGGTACGGGAAGCAGTGTTATTACAGAAGAATGGCCCAAAACTGGAGGAAGTATGCATTTATACTTATGGATGCTTCAGTGACACAGAAGCCAGATATCCCTCTTCTCACAAAGAAATTCTTGCTGTAAAAAATGGCATCAAGAAATTCAGGATGTTTCTCAAACCCGTGCATTTCATTGTAAGAACTGATTTGAAACATATGAAAGGGATGTTGACTAATCAAAGGTTGCTTGAACAGGGAAATAACAGAGTTTTGCGATGGAGTCTATGGCTTGATGGTTTTGATTTTGAAATACAATACAAGCCTGGTAAAGACAATTGCATTGCAGATCTATTAACAAGAGAAGCCGCACCAACAAAAGAACAAGACAAGACAATTAAATTGCTTCATCCTCCTTGAGTATCAGAGATACTCCTCCCCAAGGATTCAGATGGATCCTTGTATGTAATAATTGTACATATTGTTTTTGTTTTGATTGTCTAGTTTGTATGATAAAGTCATGCTCAGACTATATAAATATCCTAAAGTTCTGGGTACAGTCATATAATCACCTAGAAAGTTTTGGTAGTTATTTCAGAAATAGTCAGTATATCGAAAGAGGTATAATGACTGGTGGTCCAAATCAAGGACAAGTGTATTTCATATTGTATACTCCTGATATCTAATACGAGCACTACAGAAAAATCATGCTCCAAAAAAAATATGATGGTTCATGCTGGATAACCTTTGAATGCTCTTCATTCAAAAATTATTACTACTTCTGGTCAGGATGGTTATACATATTATTCTGGAATTATTGTCCAAGAGATGCTGAGTTCTTTCACAATACAAGCAAGGAAGCATTTATTCAGTGGTTTCAAGCAGAGGTTCATGAAGCTGCTCATTATGAAGCATGGTTCGTGTTCAATCTATCTTTCAGAGGCAGTGAACTACTACTTCAAGCAATTGAACCTGATCAGCCACCTTGTTATAAAGTAAAGAGTGATTACTTTGGAGACATCTGTGTACTTGATGATGATCTTATCCCTGCCATGCAAGGATCTCCCTTCTACAGATGCTTCAGCGGTTTACCACCCTTTGTCGATGATCACATCACTCCACCCAGCAGTCACCTTAATTATCACAGTGACTCCTCTTTTGACTCTATTGCTGAAATGAATATAATAAACAGAATGGAAGCATGATGGACCCTTATGTCTTCCATTCTTGTAAAGAATATTATTTGTAATAATTCATGTCTATCGGGCCGACAGTGGTGTCCCGACGGTTCCGTGGGTTCACGTGAAACTCCACAGTGTAAAGATAGGAATAATTTTACTTTAGTCAGTGTCATTCCAGAAAAGGTATGATGGCTCCCCATATGGCCGAGCCTCCAAGGGACGAGATAACAGTTGTAGTCCACAGCTGCCCCATCTAGATCTTTCATGGAATCTTTAGTGACTGGCAGTTGCCTGTATCTAGTTATCGGTAACCTGCTAAAAATACTATAAATAAAGCCCGAGACTCTCATATCAGGCATTCATAATTGGGTCGAGAGAGCTCTGCAAGAGTCTTATTGTTTAAGTGTCGAGCAGTGTGTATCCTCTTTGCTTCACTCGCCTTCGGGATCTTGTGACTGCAAATGAAAAAAACTGATCTCAAGTGTAATATAAGGTCCTTTGCGCTCTGAAAGTGTGATACTAAATGGTAATGTGCAAAATACACAGGTTCGTGATTTGGTATGAACAAAAAAAAAAGTTTGCTATTGGAGCATGTTGATGTATCCGAGAGGTTAGGGTGAGTCGAACCAAGGTTGATCAAGGAAAAGAGAAGGAAGATCCCAACATGGAGTAGATTGCATGAGCAAAGAAGGGAAAAGGGGGAATGCTTTTCTCACCCTAGAAACTTTGAATTGTTTAACAGAGTTATATGCCTTAGAAGAGTAGTTGTGGAAACAAGTATAGCTGGAAAAAAAAGAAAAGGAAAGTAAATAAATTAGTAAGTTTGAATGAATAGTTTTGGTTAAGTCGTGATAAGTAAAGGTAGTGAGGCCTTGGAAAATAACTCAGTTGGACTGAAATTCCATGGCTGTGTAGAAGGAGTTGGACAAGGGAAGAGTTCCTTGACCCCTTCCTTGTTGTTTATTGTATTTCTATGGTACAAGAGATTGATTTACTAATGAAAGTAAATGTTTTGACATCATAGTGATTATGGTTGCACGATTGTAGAAACAATTGAGAATTGTTAGTGTTGCACTCATGAAAACATTAAGGATAATGTGATGAACTGCATAAAGATATGCTAGGACATATCTGAAAATGTTTTATTGATTTGAATGTTATGATACAAGCATTTTTATTTTACATGACAACTAATATATTTGTGATGTATGTCATGTGTAGAAAGAAATTGGAGATGTTGAGAAAGATAGTTGCCAATGATGGACAACCTCAAGCATAGGATGACTATGAGAAGGTTGTTGTTAAAATATTGTTGAAGGGACTTTGGGAGCCCCCTGGAGCACTACTGATGAGGTAAAAATCATAAAAAGGGTGCTAGCAGTCAGAATAGGTATAAATATGGTCATGCCTGGGTGGCATAAGGTATGGAGGGATTTCGTAATAATCTCCTCTGGAGTATTTTAATTTCTTATTGATAAGCGAATAATTTTTAGTGGCTATTGTATGCCATTGCTACCCAAGTAGGGTAAGATTCAGAAAAGAAGAATATGAATAATAGAGAGATGAAGTATATGCTAGTCAAGGATGAGTTATAATCCTTGCAAGAAAATGCATAAGTAAGGAGTACCATGGGTACAATGACCAATCTAGGGAGATTGGGAATAAAGGTGCTCATAGTTAGCATACTTCATGGAACACGTTAAGGAATTGCATGTTTGCATAAGACGGAAGACAATGGATTTCCCATTAAGGAAGGAGAACCTTCCAATACTCTACTTGAATTGTAGAGGTGTTAAAGAAAAGAGAATTTGGGTGGCCATGAGTATTGGCACCCTGGTTACTAATGAAGGAAGAATGCTTGGGTGCATTCAAGAGAAACTTTTAGTTTCATATGTGTTGATTTGGGATCATGCTCAGGCTATAGCAGGAAGCACAATCTTGTTGCAATAATGAACGAGAATGAATAATCCATATGGTGAAGAGGTTGGTTGAGCTCCAACACACCATGGAAAAGTGCTTGTCATAAAGTGTGGCAAACTGGAAATCAATGCAAGGGTGCATTGGGTATGAATGTGGCCATGAATATTGGGCACATTGATTAAAGTCATTTGATATTTGAATTACATTTGGAAAATTTAGTATGTTGATAGGATGCATACGTAAATATTGATATTTCCTTTTGCTTTGTACCCTTGAATAGATGAAAATGACTTGGACTGTTAGTATGCATAGTTTTGAAAATATAAAGTGCATGAAAATTAACAATTTGTTTGGTTGAGAAATGTTGAAATTGCAGGAAGAAAAGGGTCTTGGATATGGCAGTGTTGTAATCCCATAAGGAAGACCAATTGCCTGCTGAGCCAAACTGCAAGGAATGGTATTTCCTTTTTGAGCAAGTGAATTTGATTGTTAGTATGCACAGTTCTGAAATTGTTTGTGAGCCAGTGCAAGTGTGCGATGAAAATATAATGTGCATGAGAATTAACAATTTGTTTGGCTGAAGAATGTTGAAATTGCAAGAATAAAGGGTCTTGAATATGGCAGTATTGTAAGCCCATAAGGAAGACCAATTGCTTGGTAAGCCAAACTGCTATGGGAAGGAAATTCCCATACTTGTAAATCTGATTCCTATGTAGAACAAATCTGGAAAAAAAAATAGATAAATGTGGAATTTGGAAATCAATGGGTGACATATTTGCAAGAAAATTATGAATTTGAAATTGAGGATAATATCTCATAATTTCTATATACATGTGATACAGGTGAGACAAAAAGATCTGTCTAGGGAGGACAGATGAAGGTTGTCAAAGCTGGAAAGCATGAAAAATGCTACTGTTGAGACATGAGAACCATGTGCTAAGCCATGATCGCCCTAGAATATGTTGTATTGTGGTAACACAAGTCGAAGGGACACCTCGACAGAGTAGGTCAGAGGGACGCCTTGACTATAAGACTCAATGAAGTCTCTAGAACAATTCTTGTGCGAGAAAACCTTGGCAAGGCAAGATGGATCGCCCGAGGGACTGTATAACAGAGAAGGGGATGCTTAAGATTGGGCCTGGAGGGTGAGTGGCCGCAAGGAAGAGGATACTTTGATAATTCTTGTAAACCATTGATTGGGATCATGCACACAATAGGTATGTCAAGGAAAAACAATGATCCAAGATAACAAGATAGCCATATGGATGCAAATCCAAGAACTGCACAGATAAGTATTGTCCTAGATTACAAAACTTTTCCTCTTGAATTTTGCACAACAATAAGATGTTTTCACATGAAATTATGATTAATCTGCTTGTTTTCCAAAATTATTGAAGGTAGGTGACGAAGGCCAAAGGTTTGGAAAGGACCTAACCAAGAAAGAAGATCAAGATTTTTGAAGTAGTTGAATGACAAAGGCATGACAGGTGTTACTAAGAAAGAACATCGAGGACGGTGTTCCTTTGAAGGGGGAGGGAATTGTAATACCCTTGTTTCCCCCGGCTTGTAATTTATCATTATTTATGATTACCATGTTATGGAATGTGAACAATGTAAATGTATTATTGTTTAGATTTCCAAAAACTAATTGTGGAGGTGAAGCCTTGAAGTAATGGCCATGATATCGCTAGAGGAAAGAGTGAGGAAACTATAGAGAGGGTTCATTAGGTTAAATGACCCAAATTCTCCTTGCTAAAATAATAAGCCTCATCCTAATCCAAAAGAAAAATCAGTTAATGAAAGAAGGACTGGTGGTTGAACAATCAACTACCCCAATGAATGGAAGCATGGAGGGTCTGGCTGAGGAGACAGAAAACTGTCAGCTTGAAGTACCACAGAACATAGTTTCCTGCAGGCCTGGATTGACCCAAGTTCCTTTTGACAGAAGGAACAGGACAGGTCCAGAACTTCTCTGGGGAAAAGGGAGAGGGTGTGCAAGAGAAGATATGATACCATTCAGAAAGAGGAAGAGCACGGGAGGCTCTCCAAATAAGAAGAAGAACTGAAGGATTAAGTTGTTTTGGTTACTGGAGAGAACTAGAGGAGGAATTTGGTCTCTAAGGAAGTGAATCGCTGAATCGAATGCACTAGCGCGTCCAATAGAAAGATGAGAGAACTTGTGGAAGAGTTCTAAACTGGAGCATAGAAGACCTGAAACCCAGACTGGAGAAAAAGAGGGTCACGAACTTGGTGTTGACTGAAAAGAAACCGGTGCTAGAAGGAGAGGACGTCGAGTGACAATGTGGTTGTGAAAGGACTCTCTTACATAGAGAAAATCTAGTTGGGAAGGCATTTGATAAACCCCGTGGAGGCCCTGAGCTCAGTGGGGAAGAAGGGAGACTTCTACAACTTCCAGAGAGGTGGAGGAGAGTAATCTCCCCGATACCTTTCTTGAGTTTGGAAAGAGAACCTAGAAAACCTGACCTGAGAAGAAGGTCGTGCACTTGATGCTAAGAGAGCACTTGATAATCCTCGCAGAGGTTGTGACAGAGTGAGGATCTTCGAGAAATTTACAGAAGTTTCCCTAGTGATATCACGGCTTGGCACAAGGGTGGCCAGAGTGCTAAGAGTGAATGCCTCTGACCCTATGGTTGGGTGGAGAGGCAAACACCCACAATCAGTTGCTTGGATGCAACTTGTAATAGATAAGTATTCTCATACCTTGTGAAATTGAACTGTGATTAACGTTGATTATCCAGTGAATATTTCAAGGATGTGCATGCTTGTTTGATGACTAGACTGGTTTTTATCTTGCATGATTGTGTATTTAAGCAAGTAAGGAACTATATGGTTTGAACATGCTTTGTACACGTAAATGCTTGAGCCTCCTGTAGTGGCTCAAATTAAACGAAATAAACTATGATTTTGTTGACCATAGACACAGTGTCATGTATGCATGTCTATACTTCTAGTTGTTTTGGGTCTCCTGGCAAAAAGGGTATGTTTAGCTCAGGAGAGGTAGTGCGAGGGTGCACAAAGCCTATGCAAGTTGTGTAGAGGTTAAGAAATTTCTAAGTTCTAAATTCTAGGAGAAGCACAAGAAGTGTGCCCACGCTTCATTCAAAGTATTTGCAAGTTCAGAAGGTATAAGGCTCGTAGAATGCAGACCAAGGCCACGGCCTATGAAAACCTTGGTTGAAATCCCTTGTTGAAGGGAAGCGGAGCCGCGAAGTACAGAAGAAGCCACAATAGTCATTGATCTAGTTGCATGGATAGATTTGGGCCATTGGATCATACCAAAAAAGGAGCTAAATTATTCGAGACTCTGAGAGTTCGGAGCTCCGGGGTGAATGAACATTGCAACATCCTAAATGCGTCGAAGGTGACTTGTCGGACTGGCAACTTGACAGTTGACTGGCAGTTGGTGGTCATTTACCTGTTATCGTGGGATTCATTCCCCTATTAAACCCCAATCCACTTCTCGATCGAAAAGTAACGTGAGTCATAGATCTGAGGATATTCTAGATCTCCCCTGACCGTTGGATCTACGTTGTGGTCAATCCGACGTTCACCACTCCGAGAGAAAAGGGGTGTTAAACGGTTGGAATCCCCGAACACCGAACTCGCTAAGTAATGCGAGCTGTAGTGTTATAACCCTAAATTGCACTATCCATGCTTACCTGGCATCAGGCCAACTCATTGGCCTTCATTGCCAAATCCATGCTGAACAGACTCTTTAAAAACCTCTTAAATCAAGTAACCCGCGCCCTAACCCACTGCTGGGCGCGTTGGAACGTGGGCTGGCCCACTACAGCCAGCGTTTACCTAACAAAGCAAAAAATCAGGAAAGTTGTCGACGGAACGAAAAGCTTTGGGTCAATTAACTGGAACTCCTAGCCATGCATGGCCGAGAGTTCGCCTAAAACCCTAGCTACTTCTAGCCTATAAAAGAAGGGGTAGGGGTACTATTCAAGGGAGGAAAAATCATAGCAAAGAAACTCTGCCCAATTGCCCAATCCGTTTTGTCCCAACCCTTTAGCCTTTCCTCAAGCTTTAGGATAATTCAAGCAAAGCAGTTGGAGGACAAAGAAGAGGAGGAGCCCAGGATCAGGATCAAGGAACGGTGGTCGATCTCTATAATCATTGTAAGTTGATTCATCTTGAGATTAATAAAAAGATACTTTTCTCGTCCCAAATGCAAGAATCTTATATGTTTTATTTGATTTATGCTTAATCTCTAACCCTCTAGTAGAACAATAGCATGCATGCGTAGTTTTGTCTTGATTGCAGGATCGTTTTTTGGAAGGAGCAGCAGAAGCAAGGGGATAAAGCGCAACAGAGGATCTACACCAACCGTCGATAAAAAGGTTAGTTCATTCTTTCCATGTTTGCATGTGAAAAAGGGTTTTAGGTTTGGGATAGAAGGTTAAAAGTAATTTCTGAAGGGTCATGATCTGCATGCAAGTTTAAGCCCTAGCTTGTTAGTCCGTAGGGTAGAATAACCCCACAAGAGAATTGGCGACTCCGCTGGGGAGATTTACTCTTAGGGTTTCCCGGATTTAGTTAAAGGTTTTTTGGGTAGTTCAAAGAAGTAGAGTTTCAGTTTCTTTGTTTATTTGTTGTCTGTTAGGTCAAAGCTAGCAGGGAACCTGGTTATCAATACTAGTTTTTCCTTGACTGTTGCTTGACATTTATTCTCGAGACACACAGAGGTACACACGGCCTGCAGAAGGCCTGCACGCGTGTAACCTGCGCCCTAACCTTATGTAGCCCGCGTTTGAACGCTTGCTGCAGAGGTTTCAGTAGCGTGTAGCATTCAGAAAGCTTGAGAGGCAGTCTCCTCTTCCCTGTCAGAAGTTTACCTTCTCAGGGGGCTTTGTGGATCCTGTCTAGGTCTTGTTGGTTTATTGTCTTGTTTTTCAGTCTGCCTTATTGTGTTGGTCATTCTTTGCATTTGTTTTCTTTTTTGCAAAGTTTCCTTTTCTATTGAAGTGATAGCATCCAAGCCTTTTAGAGACCCTGGTTGTCAATACCAGAGGCCTTTTTCAGGTCTGGGTTGCCTGTGTGTTGTTTTATCTTGGTTTTTATACAGACCCGCGGCCTGTTTAATCTTATCCCGTGGATACCCGCGCGCTGTTGTAACTCAGCACGCGTTTGCACGCGTGCTGTCTTGGTGACAGCCGCGGGCTTGATTGGTAGCTTTTCAGCTTGGGTGGGGCGGTCATCCCCTCCTGTGGTGAGAAGAGCTCCTCTCAGGGGTATAGAGTCTGGAGCTGCACAGTCAGCAGGTTGGGGCATCTTATCCTTAGCCTATGTTTGTTAGTTGATGTTTTGATAGAAAAGACAAAAGAGAAAAAATATTTGTTTTATGGTTTTTAGACAAGTGTTAGAATCGGTGCTTTCTTGATTGCTTTTTTGCATCTTTGCTCTGATTCTTTTGCGATCTGCGCTTTAGGCCAGAGTTTTGTTTTCGTTTTCTCGGTTTTGTGCTTGTCGGCATTTTTCCTTGTTGCGTCATTTTGCAATTAAATAATAAAAAAAAATTCTTGTTTCATTTTCTTCTTGATTTGAAGATTGTGTTGTTGCATCAATAGCTAGGAAAGAAGTCTTTTTGCATAAGTTTTTGCAGTGCATTTAGAGTATAAGTAGCTCGCAGATTTGAGCGAAAGTCCTTCATATTTATTGCATGAAATCTTAGTAAATTTGAAAAGAAAAGAAGTCTTTCTTGTTGAAAAGTTGATGGTTTTGCATTTTAGTAAAAGTTTTTGTTTCCAAGCATTTCTTGTTCGTTTTGCTTTGAGTATTTTTACACACCATCAATTTCACTTTCATACCTTGTGACTTAAAAAGCCCATTAAAATCAACGCTAATTAAAATCAATTAGACTTTTCTGTTTGTAGGGTGCATACACTAGCTAAGGACTATGGCATTGGAATAGGTTGGAGAGTAAATTCTCCAAGGCCACCCAAACCAAACATTGGATTCTGTCAATAGGGAGTGTAGAAGTCCAGTTACGGAAAGTTATCCGGGACCCCCCTCTAACACAGGGGCTAAACACGAGGTCGCGTAAGGAAAGGTAGTGGAGATAACCCCTCCAAAGCTGGACCGAGCGTTGTGGAGACCACATATCGAGG
>ML778433.1:971689-1001335 GCA_009831015.1 Picea engelmannii | reverse complement strand
ACCTCCTGATTCCTGATTCCTGGGCTCACTCATTCAGCATATCAATACAGATTGGTAAAGAATTGGTAATGTATTTCAGCCATCAGATGCTCTTCTGACCTCACACATTAGGGGGCATCTGTTATAACCCTAAATTGCACTATCCTTGCTTACCTGGCATCAGGCCAACTCATTGCCCTTCATTGCCAAAGCCATGCTGAACATACTCTTTAAAAACCTCTTAAATCAAGTAACACGCGCCCTAACCCACTGCTGGGCACGTTGGAACGCAGCCAGGCCTTATACTGCACGCGTTGGAACGCGGGCTGGCCCACTACAGCCAACATTTACCTAACAAAGCAAAAAATCAGGAAAGTTGCCGACGGAACGAAAAGCTTTGGGTCAGTTAACTGGAACTCCCAGCCATGCATGGCCGAGAGTTCACCTAAAACCCTAGCTCCTTCTAGCCTATAAAAGAAGGGGTAGGGGTACTATTAAAGGGAGGAAAAATCATAGCAAAGAAACTCTGCCCAATTGCCCAATCCGTTTTGTCCCAACCCTTTAGCCTTTCCTCAAGCTTTAGGAGAATTCAAGCAAAGCAGTTGGAGGACAAAGAAGAGGAGGAGCCCAGGATCAGGATCAAGGAACGGTGGCCGGTCTCTATAATCATTGTAAGTTGATTCATCTTGAGATTAATAAAAAGATACTTTTCCCGTCCCAAATGCAAGAATCTTATATGTTTTATTTGATTTATGCTTAATCTCTAACCCTCTAGTAGAACAATAGCATGCATACGTAGTTTTGTCTTGATTGCAGGATCGCTTTTTGGAAGGAGCGGCAGAAGCAAGGGGATAAAGCGCAACGGAGGATCTACACCAACCGTCGATAAAAAGGTTAGTTGATTATTTCCATGTTTGCATGTGAAAAGGGGTTTTAGGTTTGGGGTAGAAGGTTAAAAGTAATTTCTGAAGGGTCATGATCTGCATGCAAGTTTAAGCCCTAGCTTGTTAGTCCGTAGGGTAGAATAACCCCACAACATGTAGATCTGAGGATACTTTTGGATCTCTATTTTTACTATTGGATCTAGACCTTGGTCAGTCTGGCACTAACCACTTCGGGAGTAGAAAGGAAACTAAATAGCAAAACCCCTGAACTCCGAAGTGGCGAAGCGACGAAGGCTGTAGATCTAAAGATCCACGTGGACCTATCTCGACCATTGGATAGAGGATATTGGAAGGTCGCCTGAAGGGAGTTCGGGACGTCGAAGCTCCAAGAAATTCTGCTGGTAAGAGAAGCAGGATATTTTCGGAGACTATCAGCCCAGAGTGACCTGGCATGCTGACGTCACCTTGGGTGACATGGACCCATATTATGCATGCCATGTGTCATCCTAATTCATGCTTTTCATAGACCTTATGTGCCAAATGGAACTTGACAGATGTCACACATTGATTGGGCCACATGTCATGTCCATATTTTTGCACATGTCACCCCCTGGTGCGTAGTTGCTTGACCTAATGGCTAATGGGACCCCAAGAGTTCAAGAGTTCAGAACTCCGGAAGGCTTAGGGTGTTAGAACGTATGATCCAATAGGGCCAAAGGTCGGAGCTACATGGCAGGACCTCGGGAACTTCGGGATTTTTGGGGGTATTTTCATAACAGCACGATGAGGAACCTCGATGAAGTCTGGAGCCATGTGGTAAGATTCCAGGGTTTCGAGACTCCAGAGGATATGCGAGAAGAGAAAAGAGTGTTTAGCACTGAAGCGTCGAATGTCGAAATCCCTTAAACCTATGCGTTGATTGGGGGTGAATTTCAACCGTTGGAATTAATGGTGGATTGATCTCCACCATAGCTGCAGGAGTGTTAATGAACTCTAGGACTTTGGGACTCTGAGAGTGTTTCAGACATGGACGAGAAGGATGAAGGGTCGAAGCCCTGGTACTCGTAAAGGCACGGGGAACATTCCCTGTAACCTCCCCTCTAGTGGCCATGTCATCACTAAAGGAAGACAACCATGGTCAAGTCAATGCGAAGTGGGATGGTACGAATGAGGTAAATCCACGTGGGTGCCACATTGCCTTTGACCAATGATGCCTGAAGAGATTCATAAGGGCATAACTTCCAATCCAGAGCTCGGATTTGAGCATGGTAACATTTGTTGGAAAGATCTTGACGAGCGGAAGGTGATGGAGATGCAAAATTTTGATGCCCCATCCCTTAAAAAGGTACTTTAGGGGTCGGGTGTGTTACAATGCATAATGTCTTATTGCATATTTGTATATGGTTCATTCGTCAGGGTAGTGGGGTTACCAACAACGAAAAGAGTGGGTAGTAATGGTGTTGCCCAAGGTGGATGGAGAAGGTTCCTTAGCGCAGGAAGCACAGGTAACTTATTTTTCAGGTGACTTGGTGTGTCACAAAGAGCACATGGAGGAGGTACTCAAGGAGTGGTCGAAGTATCTCCCTTTGATTTCTTCTTCTTTCCCCTAGATGCATTGTTCTTACCCCCGACTATGGGACTAGTTTTTGTCAGTGTTGGGTTGACAAGGGTGTGTATTGGTTGTAAAATGAGGTAAGGTGATGATGTAGGAACTAGTACCATAGATGGAGGTTTGTGGTACCACATAAGTATCCCCAAAATGAGTATTGGGAGATTAGTGTGGTTATCACTTGATATGCATAACTCCCAGTAGTCGGTAGAAAAAGGGAATCTTAGTGAGAGGGTGGGGTGTTTCTTGCATGGAAGGATTTTGGTCATTCATGGATGATGGTTTTGGGACAGATGAAGGGGAAGATGGCTTTGTTGTAACATATGTTATGGTGCAAACTTGAGCAAATTCTGGGGTGAAACCAAAGGTCGGTCACCTTGATAAGTGCCAAGGAATGTGAAGGATTTCAATATCCCAAGACCCATTTCACTGTATTACATGAACTCATTATGTGCCCCAATAAGGGGGAGAATGTTGTCCAAGTTGGTTGTTGGTTGAAGCTCATAGTTTGTTAGTTGGTCGATTGTGACAACCTTCTCATTATGTGGGAATATCATGGTTCGAAACTACATCCTAAGAGGATGTTATATTCCAATGGTGCATCTATGACCTTGATGTTGATCAAGATAGTTTTACCCACAAGCTCAACGAGGAAATTTTGGTAAAGATGCTTGTGTTGAGTGGGAAACCATCATAGGCTCGAAGGGTGATAGAAAATGGGGTAAACTTGGGAGAGCCTAGTTTCTACCATACATTATTGCACATAATACAATTAGATGCTTGGTCGTGTATAATGCAATGGTGAATGGTGATATTCGTGATAGTCACTGGGATTTGGAATGCGACTAAGGATGGAAGTATGGGTTCTAAGTTGTCGAAATCGAATGTGATGAGGCATGAATAAGAAGGGTTGACTTCCCCCAATGTTGACAACAAAGCTTTCCATTTAGAAGGACGAGTATGCAAAACCTCAAGTGATGGCATAGTTACAGGGGATTGAGCAAGGTCATCCATTATGATGTAGCTATGAGTGGCCCTAGCATATGGGTTGTGGTTTGTATGCCTAAGAGGTTCCTTTGGTATTCTAGGAGGAGGTCACCACTGGGACATTGGATCATCAAAGGAATTCTATTTGGAAGTTGGGTGGCAACTAAGGTGGTTGGAGGGAAGTCAAGAGGCATATAATATTGATGATTGATTGTTTGAAAATGGACATGTGTTGATTTCATGAAGATTATGTGAAAAGGAGAAACTTTGAGTTAAACTTGACCCAAAGTTGTGTATATTCGTGGTGGTTGGGAGGGGTTACTTATTTCCTACTAGTTGGCCAGAACTCCATGTTGAGGAAAGATGTTGTGTAACACGACTAGTTGTGGTTGAGTAGGAAACTATTGTTGAGGGTTTTTATGCCTTGTGGGGTAGTGGGACACTAACGAGACACAACTTCCTTCGCACATTTATAGTCATCAATCTGGGGGAAGTGGTGATTATAGTGGTCACACTCGCCACATAATGTGCAAGGGAAGTTGGTCTGAAGATTATTGTTCTCCCCTTGTTTCTATTCGTTGTTATTGTTGTTACCATTGTTTTGGTTATAGTTCCCAGCATTAGCATTACCCTCGACATTTTTGTTTTGGTTCGAGGGGGTTGCCCCATTACCCCTAGTTGGATTTTTGTTTATTCTTCCTTTTACCCCCATTTTGTGGGATAACTAACGAGATCATGTCTCGAGGCCCTTGGGTTGCAGATATGGAGTGTCGAGAGACTACATGACCAACAATGTCCACTTGCACAGATGGAGATCCTTCTCACCACCATAGAGGTCAAGATTTTCACGATGGCATCCACCACACCAGCTGGCTTCTAAAAAGGCACTGGGCCTTGCTCCATGAGGTACAATTTAGGTATTAGGGTGAGTCATTTCAATATTTGAGGCATTTTGAGTATGTTATATCTTAGATTACTTTAGATTTCATGACATATTCTTGGACATTATGCCTTTTGCCGCATTTCACCTTGGTGGTTGACATTGTTCCCTAGTAAGTGGTCTTCATCAGGAATGGGCTTGCTATTAGGAAATCCCTTGAAGATCCATCATATTGTTCCCAACCATACTTACCACTTTCCATCACCTAAAACCCCCCATATCCTTGTCTCTTGGTATTTTAGGGTGTATTGACCCAAGAAGGGGTTGTCCCTCATTCCATGGGAAGAAGGGGTTGAAGACCTAGAGGGATTGTTATTGAATAAAAATTTAAAATCCTATATATAGACCTTCCAGATGCTTCGCCCAGGGATTCCCTGAAAAAACAATGAAATGCTTCTTTGTAAGAAAAGGGGGACCTACAAGAAGAAATGATAATGATTGTTTAAGGGGTCAGTTGGAGGATAGGAGGTCTCTTCATTAACTGACCTACAATGATCATAGGTATATAGCGGTATGTAATTACCATCATCTAGTCACTAAGCATGGGTAGTGCCTCTCAGTTGCACAACTAAGAGAAAGGGGGTCTCATAACGAGCCAACCTTCTCATTTCCGCGAGGTATTTGTGAGTGACACTGCCATTATCTGGACACCACGCCAGGGTAGTGGCCTTCAACTCATTCTCTAAAACATGAAAGAAACAAAGAATGGCCAGAGGATGAGCTTGGAAAAAGTGCATTGCAAACGAAGGTGCCACACACCCTCTACAAAGGCACCCATGAATGAGACACTACAACTCCTTGTATGTCATGAACCCCATGCCTAGTGAGTCTTGATCCTTAACCACTTCATCTATTTCACATGGATTAGAGAGGGATCACTTGGGAAACACTCCTTGACCTAGGGAACGATCTACCCAATAGGACACCTCATTAACCCTCCCACATCCAAGCTTGGCAAGTTGCATAATGTCTTTGAGCACTTACTTGTTTGATCGGGTAATCTTTGATGCACATGCTTAGGTGGCTCGTTTATTGATTTGATTTACTCACCATGATATTATGACTTGAGATCCTTGGAGGGCATGTTTATTTGTCTTTGCAAGACCTAGTTGGTGGACAGTTTTGTAGGAACAAGCCTAGCTTGGGCTTCCATGGGGCTTGAAGCCCACAGGTTGGATGCCAAGGGCCTGCGTGTCGGATGATAGAGACGTACCTTTGGAGGCCCTAAAAGGCACCTTGGACGACCTCACCATGCCCTCACGAGACAAATGATTTGCATTAGAGGCCTAAAACGTCACCTTAAGGGGCTTGACATCATGCTTGAGGGGCTTGAGGTGGTGATGAGTGAACATGGCACGTTTTGAAGGAAGGAACCCTTGGACAGTGGAATAGAAGGTTAGATCAGAGACACATGTCCTTTGGAGGTTCAACTCAATCATATCTAACTCAACGTTTGACCTAAAAGTGCCAAAACATGACCCTAGTAGGGTGACGTCTTACTTTAGGGTTTTCTTTTATGTGAAAATCATGAATTGCTTAATATTATTTGTGTAAAGGGGCAATATTAGGGTTGTTGACCCCTAGTCTTGTGTTTTACCCTAGCTAATGTGGACAAACTATGTGAATTACATTTTGTATAAATAGAGATCATAAGATCTCATTTTAAAACAGAACTCTCCCATCTTGGAGAGGTACTTGGCTAAAATTTTCACTACCTTCAAAATATTTCATTTCTCTCTTGCTATTTGTCATGGTTTATATTGTTATTGGTGAATTGAAGTAGTGTGCTACACTTGGATGATCTATCTCTTGCTTATTGGTGGAATATTCTTGGTCACTTAGGGTTTGATTTTGCATCTATTGTGGAATTGGTGAGGAAAATATGATTTTATTGCCTTTTATTCTTTCTGTCTTCCATATTTTTTCTTGGTTAAACCCTTGGAGGAGTATAAGGGCTTTGAGAAAGGTTATTTATCACAAGGTGACCTTGAGGAATACAAGTGAGTATACCCTCCAAGTTCACTTTGGTTTGGTCTATAAACCCTAGGAAGTAAAAGGGGTTACACCCCTAGGTTCCTTGTGTATCAAACACATACAATCCAAGGTTACATTCAAAGTCATATTATTGCTCAAGTTTTTGCCAAGAGAAGTAAAAGGGCTTACACCCTCTTGGCATCTCCTAGTTGACTTAGCTATTCTTGGGAATTACGAGGGTGTACACCCCCAAAATCTTAGCCTATTCATCTTATTATTTGACTCTATAACCCAATAGTGAGGCACTAATCATTTCAGATTTGTATTGGAGATATAAAATTGTTGCTTTGGGAAATGTGGAATTTCATGATTTTGAAGGTGTTCTTAGTGGAATAAAATCTATGCTATAAATGCTTGTTTGAGCCACTAGGGCGTCTCATTTCTCCAAGTATTTCTTGTTGTGTTACAATTTTAAGCTACAACCATTAGGGTTGCAGAAAACCCTAACCAAACTCTTCAATAACTCCTAATTTAACCGTTGAAAATTGCCTAAAATCTGCCCACATAATCTACTAAGTACAATGCATCTTTTGGCAAGTTTTGAGCAAGTTTTAGTGGTTGAATCTCTTGCTGTAATAATCAGTTGTTACAGTCATAAGGCTGATAAATATCACTGCAATAAATTTTTTGTAACAACCTTTCTTTTGTGCTAAAGTATTGCATTTTCATTCTTGAGTTGAACTAGTCTTTACTAGCTTGTCTCTTGCTTATTCAACTAGACTTTTAGCATTTATTTTGCAGCCATTGTTATCTTTTACATGCTGATATATATTGTTGATTGTTGTTTCAATTAGGGACAACAAGCTTAACTTGTTGTTCCACCTAACATATTATATGCAAGTGTGGTTTTTCTTGTGTCTCGGGCATGTACAAATACTTTTACAGGTATCCAAAGACTTGCCAATCTTAAACCACCCAGAGACGAGTCATCAAAGCCATTTTTATCTTCCATCATTGACCTTTAGGGGGATACTTCTCTTCCTTCCCTTCCATCTGTCTCAATCCCCCCAGGGTCACCGATATCACCTCCCTAGAGTGATCTAGTCACCCTTGAAGCGCGGGACCTATATCGAGGTGACATTGGGTATAGTGTCCCTTAGTTGTCGCCAATTGGTGGTTGGGTTGGGATTTTCCCAACCTACAACTTGTGCGATAACACTTCCCTTTATTTTCTCATTTTTTTCTTGAGTTGTAGGATTAACTATGTTTAGATGTTCAAATGATTGGATTTGCTGAGTTGGTGAGTTTTGATTGAATTTATGTTGGTGTGTTGTTGAGCATGTGGGGGCACAACATTGGCTTGTGGGGGACCAAGGAATTGGTAGTGTTATTGCACAAAATGTAGGTTGGGAAAAGTCCGAACCAATCCACAAGATGGCGAGAGCTATGGGAGAGTCTACCCACTGTCACCTTAGATAAACCCTCCCCTCGCTCTAGTGAAGGAGAAATCCTACACAAGGGGGGAGTCCCGGGTGACCCTAGGGGGATTGAGATGGAAAGTGAGGTGATCAAGGATGAAGCCCATATAGGTAAAGTTGTAGAGAGATGGAAGGCTTGGTATGAAGTCTTGTTGATGAGGGAAGGTTGCCAAGAAGTAGTGTACCTACAAAAGATGGTTGTACCTGCCCGAGACACAACAAAAAACAAGTATACAAGACAAGATATCTAATGGAAAAGAAAGTGAAGATTATTGTCCTATATAGCAGCAATAAACAATGATATGATTCAACAAGTAAATGATAATCAAAGCTGCTAAATAAGTCACTAAAATTATAGTTAAAGATGCAAGAGATAAGTTAGCAATGACTAGTATAACTCAAGTGAGATAGAGCAAGACTTTAGCAACAATAGAGGGATGTTCAAAGATATTATTGCAAAGATATTATAACAGCCTTATATATGTAGAAAAATATTGATACAACAGAGAATTCCAACCACCAAAAATTACAAGTAAACCTCCCAAAATATGCTAAATGACAAGTAGATTATTATGGCAGCTTTCTAGCAAATTCTGACGGTTGAAAAGAGAGCAAAAGTAAAAGTTTGAGAGCAATTTGATGCAGCCCTAATGGTTGTAGTTTTAATTTTATAACAGAAGTGAGATATCCTTAGCCAAAGAGAATGCCCTAGTGGATCAAGCAAGCTAGTAGAGCATATAATTGATTCCACTTCAAACAATTTGAAAATCTTGTAAAATCATGTTACCCAATGCAAGCAATTTATTTCTCCAATGCAAATTTCATATTAGTGCCTTTAATATTTGGGTAAATGGAGTCTTGGATGTGTGATTTAGATCCATAATATCCATAGGGATGTAAGCCATTTTACTTCCTAGGGCATGCAAATCAAACTAAGGTAAATCTAGGAGGGTGTACACCCTTGTACTCCTCCTAGCAACCTTGCCAAAAATGACTTATCAACTAGCAACGAGATGAAGCTTGATGGAGGGTGTATGCACTTATAGTCCTCCTAGAGTTTCAACCAATAGCACTATGAAACAAGCAATAAAAACTAACAAATTGCATATTTTTCTTACCAATTCCAAGAGAGATGCAAGATAAAACCCTAGTTCACCAAACCATATCCATCTATAAGAAAGAGAAGAAGCCTCCAAGAGATGTGCACCACATTAGCTCCACAATATACCAAGAGAAATCACCAAAAGACATTTTCACAAGAGAGAGATATCCAAATTGCCCAAAGAGGGTGCAAATTTCAACCAAGTATGCTTCTCCGAATGGGAGAGCTATGTCTTAAAATGAAATGAAATGATTCTTATTTATACAAAACTTCTAAAAAGTGTTTGTCCACTTAATAAGGGTAAACCAATAAATAAGGGAGACATTTCCCTTTATTTTTCCCCTTTACAACTTTAAATTTAATTTGCACATAAGAAAGCCCTTAAAAATCATGACGTCACCCTTCTAGGGCAACATTTTGGCACTTGGACCAAGTCGTTGAGCTTGGGGATTAAAAGTTGGGCCTCCAAAGGCCTCCTCCTTGTATGCTAGGGCCTCTTCCATCAAGCTAAGACTTCTCCTCATCAAAAAGTGCCAAGTTTTAATCAATTCAACACCACCACCACCAAACCCTAGCCCCGACAAGATTCAAGCCCCAAGATGTAGCACTCTAGCCTCCAAAGGCAAATCGTTGGGGTGTTGAAAGGCTAGGAGAGGTCCTCTAAGGTATCTCTCAAAAATACAAATGCTATCATCGTCATCTTGTGTGCGGGCTATGGTATCCAACCTGTGGGATTCTTTCCTTGATGAAGGCCCGAGATGGGCTTGTTCCTCCAAATCGTCCACCAATCAAGGTCCTACAAAGATAGACAAGTGCACCCTCCAAGGATCTCAATTCAAAGCATCATGGTAAGTAAAATCACATTTAATATAAGATCCATTCAAGCATGTACATCAACAACTACCTCATCAAATTAAACAGGTGCTCAAAGACCCTATGCAATTTGTCAAGTTTAGGTATGGGAGGGTTGAAAAAGTGACCTATTCGGTGAATCATTCCTTAAGTCAAGGAGTGTTTCCTAGGTGGAAACCTCTCTAAGTTGTGTGGAGAAGATGAATTGGATGGAGGGTTAAAACTTTTGGGCATGGGGTTCTTGACATACAAGGTTTGTATTGTCTCGTTTATGGGTGCCTTTGTAGAGGGTGTGTTGCACCTTCATTTTCAATGCATCCTTTTTCCAAGCCCATTTATTGCCTTTTGTTTTTCTTTTTAGATGTTTCCAGGTTGAAATCCAAGGTGGGGCTTCTACCTAAGCATGAAAAACATTGCCCACCTTGACTCTACCCTAGTCACATTATGCTTCCCCAAGTTGAAGACAATGTGTTGGGCTTCTACCTATGCATGAAAATTATTCCCCACACATGCTCTACCTTGGTTTTGACATTGTTATTTTTCATGGGTCCCATCAGATTCATATAAGAGACATTTCATTGTCCTTGGGATCCCTGGGTGAGCATCTAGAAGGTTTATGATTAGCTTTTATCTTTTGCTAGCTACAAACCTCTGGGCCTTCAACCCCTTATTCCCATGAAATGAGGTACAATCTCTTCTTGGGTCAATATACCCGAAAATCCCAAAAGATAAGGAGACAAACAATGGATGTCGTGATGAAAAATGATAAGTATGATCATGAGTGGAACGATGACTTGTCAAGGATACCTCCCAGTAGCAAACCCATCCCTAAGGGTGACCACTTGCTAGGGTGCAATGTCAACTACCAAGGTGAAACAGGGAAAAGAGCATAACTTCCAAGCAAACGTTCTATAATCAAAAGTAGCTTTAAATGCAACATACTCAAATTCTTGAAATATTAAAGTGACACTTACCACAACACCTGACTTGTACCTCATGGAGCAATGCCCATCGTCTTTTGGAAGCAATTTTATATGGTGGATACCATCATGATGAACATGAGATCTGTGGTGGTGAAGTGGGTCTTTGTCTGTGCAAGTGGATTCTTTCATCCATCAGTCTCTCGGTGCTCCATGTCTGGAACATAAGGGCCTCAAGACATAATCTCCTTAGTTATCCCTAGAAATCGGGGATAACAGACAATACATGTTATTTTGTGGATGATTCCCATATTTATTGTATAATGTGTATGCTCCTCCACTCTAGTTTTGGTTGTTTCAAGAGGGTCCATGTATATGTGGGGCAACGTGTATGCTTAGAGAGGGCATGTTGGTCCTTGGATGTATTGGGTTGTGCTCCCATGGAATTTGGGGTGAGGTATTATGTCATTTACTACTTGATGCAGATGTTGTTCCAATGGTAGGTTGATATGAGGGGGCTAGCTCCACAATAATGGTTCCCATAGTGACTGGTACCATATGGGGATGGGGGTTCACAAGGCTGGTTGACGTGAATCATGGACCCAATTAACTTGTCAGTGGGAATGAGATGTCCCAAGTTTCACTTGATCAAATGGTTGAGGACGAGGGGCATTAGGGAGTACTTTGTAGAGGTATCTAGACTGAGCATTAATCAAATAAAAGTGTTGATCTTTGAGGATGGCTTTATTTTTAGTCTGGGGCATGGTGGTGGCCACATCTTTGGTGATCAATGGAAAGAGGGATTTCAAGAACTAGTCCATAGAGATCTTGTCCTTGAATTTGATTTTGCATAAGCTTCACCTCTAATGCCACTTGTAGATATGGTCCACGATGTATGTGGAAGTGGTTTGTCATAACGTGGTGAGAATTTCTAGGACAATGTCGTGACAAACTAGCAACTGGAAAAAGGTCAAAAATGCATTCGTTAAAGATGTGAAAATGGCACGTGACCCCATTTTTTCTTTAATATATTATTTGGACGATGGTTCAGTTAAGGTTTGATAGAACAATCATAACCAGGCATAATCGTCTATGATAATATTGGATGAGCACCATAAGTGAAATGACATGATATGATTTGTTGCATCTTTGCCCAACTTCCCTTCAAACTTTGGGATGCCTAAGGGTAGTTTGGTTGGCATTGGGGGTCGTGTTGTGTTGTACAAGATGTGATTGTCGGTAAGTTTCATTAAATTTGGAAGATTGAGTGAAACCATATATGAAAGATTGGTTATATTTAGGGGGTGGTGGTGGAACAACTGCCATTAGGATTTATTGATGGGAGTTATTTCTTAATGAGGAAGATCCTCCAATAGGGTAGTTATGGGGAGTTGAACCTAACAAAGATGATTCAATTAGAGTCGCGCCTAACAATGTCACATTCAAAGGTGAACGCAGAGTCGAGGATCAAATAGGTGAAGCACTAAGACTAAGAATGCCTCCCAACACTTGTGGAAGGCCTTGTAGAAATTGCGAACAATGGGGTGCCAAAGGGTCCCCTGTGGTTCCAAACTTGCAATGGGTGTGTTAATTTCAAGTGGAAGATGTTAAATTGTGCTTGTGTAACAAGTGGTCTAGTCAAAGCAAAATACATGAACTAAACTTAAACAATTGAATTAGTGACTACACTAATGTTGGTATTAGATTTTAAAGCAATATGTGTTTGGATATGATGAAATCTTTTGCATAATGATGTAAAAGATAAAAATCACATGTCCTAAAGACCTAGCATCCTTCTTCTCAAAATAGAACTGGGCCTTCGAAGAGTTCTCAACAATGGGGCTTGAAGTCATCGATGATCATGAGTGAATGTATGAAATAATTAGTTAAAATGAGGGGTAGTGGGGGCATGCTCGAATGGAATTGGAAACAATCCCAATAGCCAACAGAATCTAACTTAGGTGTGAATGCATCCCACAAACGTCACCTAAGTGGAAACCCCAGGTTTTAGCATAAATGATATCTTCTTTAAGTGAATGCGGAGTCAAGGATCGAATTGATGAAGCAGTAAGACCAAGAACACCTCCCAACACTGGTGGAAGGCCTTGTAGGAATTGGGAAAAATGGGGTGCCAAAGGGTCCCCTATGGTTCCAAACTTGTAGTGGGTGTGTGGATTTCAAGTGGGATATGCTAAAGACCTAAAGACCTTCCTAAAGACCTAACATCCTTCCTCTCAAAACATAACAGGGCCTTCCAAGAGTTCTCAACAATGGGGCTTGAAGTCACCAATGATCATGAGTGAGTGTATGAAAGAATTAGTTATAATGATGGGTATTGGGGGCATGCTCCAATGGAACTGACAACATTCTCAATAGCTAATAGAATCTCACTTAGGTGTGAATGCATCATACAAACATCACCTAGGTGGAAATCCTAGGTTTTGGAAACTAGGTTATCTTCTTTAAGTTCGGGAAGGGGACTCTTAACCTCAAAAAACAATCACAGGTTGGAGTCTATAAAGACTTGGGTGGCTCAAGTAGACTCGCAAAAACAACCAAACCTAAGTCTTTGCCCCTTCATGAGTATCTCCCTGCCTTGGCTTTGTGCACACTTGAGATGATTGATTTTTAAAGTACCTTGAGACAACTTCTATGTTTCATATGAAAAGTGATGACGAGGGGTTATTTGGATACCTACCCCCGAAATCCTAGCCAACACTATTTAATTATCTTGTGACCTCATGATGGAGGAATTAAGTGTCTTTATTATAGTTATTTGTTAAGGGTCTGAAACTGAAGTCTTGAACTAGTTTTATTTTGCTTCAGGAGCGTTGAAGAAGTTATTATGGAATTTTTTAATCTTTATGATCCACCAAGATCATGAATGAGTGCACAGTGGAGAGCATACTTTGAAAAAACATGAATTTGTAATCCTTCGCATGTGTGCAATGTGTAGAGACAACAATGTAATGTAAGAGTAATGATAGATTGCAAGTCTTAGAAACTAGATTGAAAGCACATGGACATAAGTGGTTTGTTACTTTGCCTTTAAATTTCTATAGGTTGCAAACTTGAACAAAAACTCTTAATGATGATGTTTTTGTAGAGATGCGCAAATATGGGGGTGCTTACTTTGCCTAATCAATCTCTAGATGATTTGTGAATTTGCAAGGGAAGCGAATTAATCACTGAGTGTTTCTGATTCACCAATGTCACCCAAGAGTGTGAGGTGAAGAGCATACTATGACGAAACGATTGCTTCTAATCCCGATAAAGAAAGAACAAGGCAACAATAAGATTGATTGCAAATCTCTAATCTACAAGTCCATTTGCAACATAAAAACAATAGACCATCTACATGTCAAGGAAACAAGAAAACTTGATTTTTCTCACACTTATCAACTAAATTAGCTAATTACTAAGAAAGAATTGACCCAGGACTAAAAATTTGGAGCTTATAATTTGAAGGAAACTAAATCCTAATGTCTGCTCCTAATGCTTAACTTAAATGACTATTAAATAAACAAAATAACGAACTTGAGTGAATGTATCAAATAATTAATTATAATGAGGGGTACTGGGGTCATGCCCTAATGAAATTGGTAACATCCCCAATAACCAACAGAGTTTGACTTAGGTGTGAATGCATCCCACAAACATCACCTAGGTGTAAATCCTAGGTTTTAGCAACTAGGTTATCTTCTTTAAGTGTGGGAAGGGGACTCTCAACCTCAAAAAATAATCACGGGCTGGAGTCTATCAAGACTTGGGTGGCTCAAGTAGACTCACAACAACAACCAGACCTCTTTGTTCCTTCGTGAGTATCTCCCTGCCTTGGCTTTGTGCACACTTGAGATTGATTTTTAAAGTACCATGAGAAAGATTCTTTGTTTCATATGAAAAGTGATGATGAGGGGTTATTTGGATACCTACCCCTGAAATCCTAGTCAACACTATTTAATTATCTTATGACTTGTGATGGAGGAATTAAGTGTGTTTATTATAATTATCTATTAAGGGTTTGAAATTGAAGTCTTGAACTAGTTTTATTTTTCTTAAGGAGTGTTGAAGAAGTTATTGTAGACTTCTCCAATCTTTCTGATCCACCAAGATCATGAATGAGTGCAAGGTGGAGAGCATACTTTGAAAAAAAATGAATTTTTAATCCTTCACATGTGTGCTCAATGTGTAGAGATAACAATGTAATGTAAGCGTAATGATAGATTGCAAGTCTTAGAAACTAGATTGAAAGCACATGGACATAAGTGGTTTGTTACTTTGCCTTTAAATTTATATAGGTTGCAAACTTGAACAAAAACTCTTAATGATGATGTTTTTGTAGAGATGCACACATATGGGAGTGCTTAGTCTGCCTAATTAATCTCTAGATGATTTGTGAATTTTCAAGGGAGGCAAATTAATCTCTAAGTATTCTTGGTTCACCAAGGTCACCCAAGAGTGTGAGGTGAAGAGCATACTACGATGAAGCAATTACTTCTAATCCTGATAAAGAAAGAAAAAGGTAGCAATATAATTGATTGCAACTTTCTAATCTACAAGTCCATTTGTAACATAAAAGCAATAGACCATCCATGTGTCAAGGAAACAAGAAAACTTGATTTTTTTCACGCTTACCAACTAAATTAGCTAATTACCAAGCAAGAATGGACCTAGGACTAAAAATTTGGAGCTTATAATTTGTAAGAAACTAAAGCCTAATGCCTAGTCCTAATGCTTAACTTAAATGACTATTAAATAAACAAAATAATGGACTTGCGTGGGTCTGTATGCATAAAAAGGCACAAGTTGAACAATAGAATAATGATTCAATTGTGGGACTTGTGCGGGTTTCAAAGAAATAGATGCTCGAGTCTCTTTACTAAGGAAAGAAGAATTATGCAAGCAAAAATTACTAAAAATGAGTTTCCAACATGTGAGTAGGCTAGTTTAACAACCTGCAAGACAATGAGAGTAAAAGAGAGCTTCCTAACAACCTAAAGAGAGTGAATTTTGGGTTGGAACCCATGTAGGAGCCGCCAATCTGTTTGGGGATTTTCCCCACAAGAGTGAGCAAAAAAACCCTTTTTCTATAGGTTGGATGCAACACTGAGATGGAAATTGTTGTGGATATTCCACTCGAATAGTTTGTCACAATAGATTTTATAATATTATGAAATCTTAGACCATGCAAACTAATTTTACTTAAATCCCAGATTGATTAATTTCTGGCTTTTCTTGAATTTATGAAATAATTGAAATACGAAAATGAAATAAATGAACAAGAGAGCACACCGTCCAAACACAAATGAACACAAGATATATCCCAAGAAACCCAATATGGGAGAAAACCCAACTAGAAGGTGAGGCCTATGCTCTACTCTCTTTTCTTCAGTTATGGAAATGCATTTAAGAAAGAGCCTGATCTAGGTGGATATTGGTGGCCACCCACCAATTCCAACTGGCTCCTCTTGACAGTTTTTAATTCAACATGTTCTTTTGTACTTCTATGTAATTGTGAGTTCTACACTTTCGGGGTTGTCTAAATCCCTACACATCTTCAAGGAGGAGACTGGTGGCCTCCCACCTAATCCAACTGGCTTATGTTGGATGTTTTCATGTCAGCACATCTTGTTGTACTTCCAGGGCCGTTTTGGGGCCCTAAACAGTGTTTTTCTGGCTTGCCACAGTCAAACTATAGACAGAGTACAAGAAGTTGGGACTTGAACCAATCGAGCCTTTGCAAGATCGGTCACGCCGAGCCAAACAACAACCCATGGGGGAGGAAAATAAAGATGATGGATAAGGAGATCCTTTTAAAATGTTACTCGAGGAAGCCCTTACGCGACAAAGGAACGAAATGATGAACAACTTTACACAGATCCTTCGACGACTACCCACAACAGAAGCATCTTCATTAAGCGGCCATGCAAACCCCTTCAAGGTACAACTAAATTTTGATATTCCATTATTTGAAGGACTGATAGATGCAGATGTTGTAGATAAATGGTTGAATCTGCTCGAAGGGTATTTTTTAGTCCACAATTTTTTCAATAAGCAAAAGATTACTTTTGCACTCCTTAAGGTCGTCCCTCATGTTAAGGACTAATGGGATACTTACTCTGAGCAAAGGGTCATAGAGGAATCTACAATATTTGTGGTTTCCCCTACATGGGATTCCTTTCGGGATGCCATTAAAGAACAATACTACCATGTTGGAAGCTACGAGGACCAGTACACCAGATGGACCACTATGCATCAGGAAAGGGACCAAACATTACCATATTTCACCAATATTTTCCATACCTTGCGCATCAAATTGGGTATCAAAGACTCTGAGTGACATCAAGTGCTCAAATATCACGGTTGTTTGCACAAATACATTCAAACATAAATGGAGTTTCTAGACATCACCTCATTGGGTACGGCTTATACATATGATGTCAAGATCAAGAAGAAATTTAAGCAGAAGAGGCGAGAGTTTAGATCTGCAAACTCCTCACAACCGAAGTAGGGAAAAGGTGGTCCCAACCCATGCAACAAGGGACAGAGAAAATATGGCCACTCTCGGGACAACCAGTCCAAGCCGCAACATAAGAAGGCTAATGAGAAGATGAAGAAGGAAACAAGAAAATGGTGTGAATACCATAAAATCCCTTGGCACAACACCGAAGAATGTCGCTCCAAGTAGTCACTCGTGGTCGAGCTAAAGTCTTCCAAGTCAAAGGCCGATTCTGGCTCTGAATCAAATCCAAAAGGAGGGAAGCATATTATCGATACTGAACCCAGTGCCACTGTCGCTACCATCAAAGTACATCCAAGCGAACCAAAAGAACCAGAGGAAGGGGAACACTTTTTTCACTCATAGATGTGGGTAAAGGGGGCTTCGCTTCATTTCATTGTCGATAGCGACAGTCAAAAGAAACTGATCTCAACATAGGTCGTCAAGCGGCTAGACCTGGTGATGACACCGCACCCGCAGCCCTACACCATCGGTTGACTTCACCAAGGAAGAGATCTATGTGTCAGCCAACAATGTCGTATGCCCTACCACATCAAGCCTTTCAAAGACAAGGTATTGTGTGATACTGCTCCCCTTGAAGTTTGTGTTGTTCTTTTAGGACAACCATATTTGTGGAAGCGTCATGTTGTGTATGAGCCTAGGCCCCACAATGTTATTATTACATTGGGTAGACAATTGTATAGGATACCAGATGTAGCGTCACCTACCGTTGTTTCTTTAATCTTTGCTAAGCAATGCAATAAGGTCATTTCATAGACTAAGAAGTTCATTTTCTTTGTGATCTGTGCTCATAGTAAGGAGAAGGTCGCTGCCACATCCGTGGCCTCTACACAGAGCCTCTCTTTGCAACAGAAGCAAGTGGACAGGATCGTGGAAGAGTATAGATACATCTTCTCCTCACCCACCAGGGTACCGACGCATTGCCAAGTCAAGCATCCAATTGATCTAACCCCTAGTGCACCTCTACCTAATGGACCAGTCTATCATTGCTCGCTAGTGGAAAATGATGAAATCAAGCGTCAAATCCATGAGATTCTTCAAAAGGGGCACATCAGACCCAACTCCTCCCCTTACAAAAGCCCGATTGTACTAGTGCAGAAGAAGGACGAGACCTGGAGACTCTGCATTGATTACAAAGCATTAATCAAAATCATAGTCAGGAACTAGTACCCAATTCCCAAAATTGATGACCTTCTTGACCAACTCAAGTGGGAAAATTTCTTCAACAAGATTGACCTAAAGTCTGGCTACCACCAGGTTCCCATCGAACCAACTGATGTATGGAAGACAAGTTTCAAATCTAAAGAAGGTCTCTTCGAATGGTTGGTCATGCCCTTTGGCTTAACAAATGCAACGACCACTTTCATGAGGTTGATGGATGATGTATTGAGACCCTTCACCAACTCTTTTGTGGTGGTATATTTAGATGACATCCTCATCTTCAACAAAACTTGGGAGGAGCACATGGGGCATATTTAGCAGGTTTCAAGCACTCTGCGGCAGCACAAGTTATATGCCAACTTGGAAAAATGCTCCTTTGGCATGAACAAGGTCCAATACTCGGGCTACATTGTTGATGAGCATGGGTACATGTTGATCCAGCTAAGATCCAAGTCATTTGTGACCTGCCATCCCCGACCACACTAACCGAGCTTCGAAGCTTCTTGGGATTGGCCAACTTCTACTAACGGTTCGTGTTGGGATTCTCCCATATTGCATGGGCCCTCAACCAAGTGACCAAGGGTGGTGGCAGGGAAACTTTCACGTGGGGAAGGAACAACAACGCGTATTTGATGATCTGAAGCATCGCTTGTGCTCAACTCTAGTACTCTCCTTATCCGATCTGCAATAACCGTTCAAGATTGAGACTGATGCATCTGACTATGTTGTAGGCGCAATTCTCACTCAACATGGTCATCCAATGGCATACCATAGTGAGACACTCTCAAATATTGTCCGGAAATACCCCACCTATGAAAAGGAAATGTATTCCATTATACAAGCCTGTCGTCAATGGAAATATTACATTCTGGGAAAGGAGACGATCATCCACACTGATCACAAGCCTTTGCAGTTCATACAAACACAAGGGAAGTTGCATAACGACTGCCATCAGAAGTGGTCCACCTACTTGCAGAAGTTCCATCTCAAAATCAAGTATAAGACAAGGAGCACAAATCATGTCGTTGACTGCCTCAGTTGACCTCCTGTGGCTACACTCACCACTATGCTCCATTCCTATGGACATGAGGCATCTGAGTGGCCCCAACTTTATCAGCAAGATCCAGACTTCGCCACCACCTATCAGCTCTTGGGTACAGGTGTGAATGTCACCGATTTTCACATTCAGGATGAATTGTTATACCAGATGGGCCATCTCTATGTTCCTGTAAGTGAGCATGCAAAGTTGATTTGGGAAGCCCACTAAGTCGGATGGCAGGACATTTTGGCATGGAGAAAACTATGGTCGTTCTACAGAAACATTGACCAAAACTTTGACAGGACGTCAGCAAGTATATCAGATCTTGCACTGCATGTGCCATTGCCAAGCCATCCATTAAGAAGCAAGGCTTATACACCCCTCTTCCTACTCCCGAGAAGCCTTGGGAATCCATCTCGATGGATTACATGTCTGGCCTTCCGTCCACCAAGCAAGGTAATGATTGTGTATTTGTGGTCATTGATCGGTTTTCGAAAATGGCCATCCTCACAGCCTACAAAAAGAACATCACAGCGATAGATACTACCAAGATCTTCTTCAAACGAGTGTGGGTCCATTTTGGGATACCACAAACCATCATATTTGACTGAGACAATAGGTTCCTCAACACATTTTGGTCGAGTCTCTAGTCATTGTTGGACACCAAGCTCACTAAATCCACTGCTTTCCACCCCCAAACATACGACCAAACAGAGGTCGTCAATCGGATGATTATGCACATTTTGCGCATGTACAACTCTAAGCATCCACGTACATGGGATGAGAGTCTCCCCTATGTTCAACACAGTTACAACAGGGCTCTCCATAGCTCCACCGGCTATAGCCCATTTCAGGTGGGGATGTGATTCCAACCCTTGGGTCCCATTGATGTTGCACTACCTCTTGTAACCACACAGACAGACTCTTCCCATGTTTAGTTTGAGACCGACAAAGCCACCAGATTCATTGAGCGGATTCAGCACATCCACCAACAGGTCCATGATATTTTGCAGAAAGCCAATGCCAAGTACAAGTAGCGCCATGATCAACACATGGTACGGCACCAGTTTCAGTTTGGAGACAATGTCTGGTTACATTTGCAGAAAGAGCATCTTACAGGGTCCCATCAGAAGCTCTGCCCACTTCATTATGGGCCTTACACTATCACCAAGGCTGTGGGTAACAATTCTTTTGACCTCAACACTCCACCCTTCCTTGGCTTGCACCCAATGTTCAATGTGAACCTCCTTCAACCATATTTTCCACGATTATTGGACACCTCAGAGATCGCAGAACAACTGACACCAATAGAGCTCAACCCTGACTACATGGAACATGCATCCACTGATCAGATAGTGGACACACATGTCAAGGGCACTCACCAACAGAGGATCCAACGTTATCGGGTTGTCAAGGCAGGGTAGCTTCTACACCAAAGAAAGTGGCTTACCTGGGGGAAAAATTTAGCAGAAGCTTCCTCACCTAAAGGGGGAACTCTACGCAATGGATACCATTACTTCCTAAGGGGGGAGGACTGATCCAGGTGGATAATGGTGGCCACCCAACTATTCCAACTGACTCCTCTTGACAGTTTTTAGTTCAACATGTTCTTCTGTACTTCTTTGTAATTGCGGGTTCTACACTTCCAGGGATGTCTAAATCCCTACACATCTTCCAGGAGGAGACTGGTGACCTCCCACCTAATCCAATTGGCTTATGTTGGATGTTTTCATGTCAGCACATCTTGATGTACTTCCAGGGTCGTTTTGGGGCCCTAAACAATGTTTTTTTTGTCTTTCCACAGTCAAACTGTAGACAGAGTCAAATTTTGATGGTATAATGTGTAGTTCTCGAAAATACCTTTCCAACGGGCTATCACGTGCCTAAAACAGAGGTCGTATGCAAAAGTTACGACCCTGGGAAGTTGAGGTACCAACTTACCCATAAGGGCCCAGATGACTTTTGGCGTTTCACCTCCTAAGGTTAGTGTTTTGGATATCTAGGGTTTTGGAATTCATGAGTAATATTAAAAAGGCCATTGGAGCCTCATTGTAATCATTCTGCTCAAACGGATGCCCGTAGCAGCCACATTTCTTCTCAGAGATAACTACCACCATTCGAGCAAGTTGTTTAGTTCTGTAGTTTTATAGTTTCAACCTATTTCATTTATTCAATAGAAGATATTGTTCACTGGATATCTGTGTTGTTCTCCATATCTCTGTGTTTATTGTATTCAGTCTGTTAATCAATTCATTCTGCTCCTAAATACGAATCACAACTACTCACTATGGAGTTGTCTTTGACATTGTGGCGTGTATGGATGTTGTTGAATCTTTTCCTCCTTTGTTGTGCCCTCAAAATACCACTTCTATATGATCTGCTCAACTATGGAACAAATACCATGCTAAAGAATGGAACCATTTCTCCTTCCAAGATCCTGATATTTAACAGAGCCCAATAATCGTCTAGGGTTAGGGTTTTTGCATTCTCAAACCTCAATTAGTGATAAGGTTTGGACCTTCTAGAATATTCTTGAAATTCCACACGTGGCTAGCCCCATATGTGTGAGTAACGAGGGTTGAAGTGGCATCCACTTGTAACATGGTGGTCAAGAAGGTAGGCCAATTTGTAGGAGGTATAACTTTAGTATATGAGCCCCAATTGTCATGATTTTCACATCGTTGGGAAGGTCTCAGTGTGTAGATCAACATCAAGGGTGTGGGAACAAGTTTTAGACACTATAGCCCCCCAAAAATCCATTTAATGCCTCAAAATGGCTCCGAAAGGTTATGGACCCCAATTTTCCAAACTGGGACCTGCCACTAAAATGGGCCCTACAAGCCAATTCCTCTAATTTTTTCACCCATAACGTACCAAGATAGATTACAAATTATATGATGATCCATTTCGAATCAAACACTATAGACAAACAAATTTTAGTTTGATGAGTCCATTAAATGAGTGTAATTGCAAGAGATAAAAACAAAGAAACATGCTATAACCATTCAACTTGAAAAACAAAAGATTGGAAAGCAGTAATACCCTTCTATTACCAATGGGTAGGCCTTGGGCCTTGAGATGTACACTCTGGGAGAATGGTTAAGCAAGTGAGCCCTCACACTCTTCTTGTGATGATCTTCTTGCGAATGAGTGCAACCGTCACATCTCTTCTCAGAGATAAACTGCCACCATTCCAACAAGCTTGTTTCCGATGCATTTTACAGTTTCAGCTTCTTTCCTTATTGAATAGAAAACCAGTTTTACTGTATCTCTGTTATTTTGTGTTAAGCACTTGTTAATAATATGTAGTCATTTCGTTTGGCTCATAAAATCTGGATCAATGGTATCAGAGTGGTCTTCTCCTTGTCGTCTTAATGCATGTCCCCAACGAGGTCGAAGTACAGAGAGTTGGGTCTCGAGCTTGTTTCTCTTGAGGAAAAAAGCTCTTGCATGCCCAAGCGACCTCTCATGGCAGAAGAAAAGAAAGATGATAGGACAGGAGATCCTTTCAAATTGTTGATTGAGGAAGCCCTCACACAACAAAGGAATGAGATGATGGATAGTTTCGCGCAAATATTTCGGCGGTTACCAACAAGTGACACATCTTCTTCGAGTGGAGGCATCTCCCCCTTCAAGGTACAAATAAACTTCGATATTCTTATATTTCAAGGTTAGATAGACGTAGATGTTGTAGACAAGTGGTTGAATCTACTGGAAGGGTATTTTTCTGTCCATCACTTTTCAAATAGAGAAAATATTACTTTTGCGCTCCTCAAAGTTGTTCCCCATGTCAAAGATTGGTGGGAAACTTTCTGTGAGCAAAAGGAAACAGAGGAACCCTCATTATTTATAGTCATAGCCACCTGGGAATCCTTCAAGGATGTTATTAAGGAACAATACTACCCTGTCGTAAGTTATGAAGACTTGTATACCAAATGAACCACACTGCGACAAGAAAGAGACCAAGCAGTGCAAGATTTCATAAATATCTTCCATACCTTGTGCACCAAGCTGGGTATCAAAGATTCAGAGAGACATCTGGTGCTCAAGTATCACGGCGCTCTGCATAGATACATCCAGACCAAAATGGAATTTTTGGACATCTCATCCTTGGGCGCGGCCTACCGATATGCCATCAAAATCGAGCAGAAGCTCAAACAAAAGATGCGACAATTTGGGCATGGGAACCCCTCACAACAAAAGCCAGGAAAGGGCGGCCCCAACCCATAGAACAAAGGATAGATCAAATATGGAGAGTATCAGGACAACCAGTCCAAGCCGCAAGTAAATAAGGACACCGAAAAGACAAACAAGGATATCGGGAAGTGGTGCGACTTCCATAAGAGCCCTTGGCATAACACTGTTGATTGCCACTCAAAGCAGTCGCTGGTGGCCGAAGTAAAAGCCTCTGAATCAGATGCGGGTTCTGACTCTAAGCCAAAACCAGAAAGGGGAAGACGAATCATTGATGCGGAACCTAGTGCCATCGTTGCTACCACCAAGCTTCAGCCTGGTGAACCAGATGAGACAGAAGAAGGAGAACGCCTCTTCCATTCACATATGTGGGTAAAAGGCACCCCGCTGCACTTCATCATTGATAGCGGTAGCCAGAAGAACCTCATCTCAGCAGAGGTCATCAAACGGTTGGCCCTGCCGACAACGCCGCACCCACAACCCTACACCATTGGATGGCTCTGCCAAGGAAGCGATCTTCGCGTCAGCCAACAGTGTCGACTGTCGTTCGACATCAAGCCCTTCAAAGATGAGGTATTGTGTGATGTTGCTCCTCTCAAAGTTTGTGATGTTCTTTTGGGCCAACCTTATTTATGGAAACGTCATGTTGTATATGAGTCTAGGCCTCACAGTGTTATTATTTCTTTGAAAAAGAAATTGTACAGGATACCCAAAGCAGTCCCACCTAGTGTTATTTCCTTGATCTCTCCTAAGCAATGCAGAAAGGTCATCTCTCAGATGGGGAAGTTTGTCTTCTTCGTGATTCGCTCTTAGTATAAGCGAAAGATCACAACCACATCCAGGGTCTCTGCGGCTGACCTCTCCACGCAGTAGAAGCGAGTAGATAAGGTTGTGGAAGAATACTCAGATATCTTCTCCTCACCTACCAGGGTACCTCTGCACTACCAGGTCAAGCACCCCATTGATCTGACCCTCGGTGCACCGCTACCCAATGGGCCAGTCTATCGTCACTCTTTGTTAGAGAATGAGGAGATCAAGCGACAGATCCAATAACTGGTCCACAAGGGGCACATCCGCCCTAGCTCATCACCTTGAGGGAGCCCAATCATGCGGGTACAAAAGAAATATGGAACCTGGCGACTCTGTATTAATTACCGGGCTCTGTATAAAATCACAGTCAGAAACTGGTACCCGATTCCCCGAATCGATGAACTCCTTGATCAACTCACGGGGGCCAAATACTTTAGTAAGATTGATCTGAAGTCTGGCTACCATCAGGTCTCGATAGAACAAACAGATGTATGGAAAATCGCCTTCAAGTCAAAGGAAGGCCTCTTTGAATGGTTGGTCATGCCCTTTGGTTTGACAAATGCTCCAACCACTTTCACGAGGATGATGGACGATATCTTGCGACCATTCACCAATAATTTTGTAGTGGTGTATCTGGATGACATTCTCATTTACAACAAGACTTGGGCCAAACACTTGCAGCATATTCAACAAGTTTTGCACACCCTGCGGTAGCACAAGCTATATGCCAACTTGGAAAAATGCTCCTTCGGTATGGATAGGGTCCATTACCTGGGCTACATCGTTGATCAGCATGGCGTACATGTGGATCCAACCAAGATCCAAGTCATGCATGACTGGCCAGCCCCAACCACATTCATTGAGCTTCAAAGCTTCTTGGGCCTTGCCAATTTCTACCGTAGGTTCGTGTTGGGATTCTCCCATATTGCATAGGCCCTCAGCCAAATAACCAGGGGTGGTGGTAAGGCGAAATGTGTGTGTGGTCGGTCCCAACAACAAGCGTTCGATGATTTGAAGCAGCGCTTGTGCTTAGCCCCAATACTTTCACTACCATACCTGCAACAACCCTTTGAGATCGAGACAGATGCTTCAGACTATGCGGTGGGCGTCGTTCTCACTCAGCACGACCACCCCATGGCCTATCATAGCGAGACACTATCAGATGTTGTCCGTAAGTACCCTACTTACGACAAAGAAATGTACTCCATTGTGCAAGCCTGCCGCCAGTGGAGACATTACATTCTTGGGAAGGAGATAGTCATCCACACAGATCATATGCCACTGCAGTTCATGCAGACACAAGGAAAATTGCAGAAAGATCACCATCAAAAGTGGTCCACATACTTGCAGCAATTCCACCTCAACATTAAGTATAAAACAAGAAGCACCAATCACATCGTTGATTGCCTCAGTAGACTGCCAGTCACGGTACTCACCACGGTGCTAGACTCTTGCGGCCATGAGACCTCTGGATGGCCCCAACTCTATGAGACAGACCCAGACTTCACCACCACCTACCAAGTGTTGGGTGCAAATGCAGTTGTCGATAATTTCCATCTTCATGATGGGTTGTTGTGTCGTCTGGGCCATATCTGTGTTCCATCAAGCGAGTGAGCGAAGCTGATCTTGGAAGCCCACTACAGTCGGGTGGCAGGACACTTCGTCATCGAAAAGACAGTGGCAATGCTACAAAAACATTTATACTGGCCAAAACTTCGACAGGAGGTCGGCAAGTATATCAGGTCCTACACTACCTGCGTTATTGCCAAACCGACCACTAAGAAACAGAGCTTGTACACCCCTCTTCCTACTCCTGACAGACCATGGGAATCCATCTCAATGGACTACATGTCGGGCCTCCTGTCCACCAAGCGGGGAAATGACTGTGTTTTTGTGGTTGTTGATCGCTTTTCTAAGATGGTGATTCTGGTTGCTTGCAAGAAGAACATCACAACAGAGGCCACTACCAAGCTCTTCTTTGAACAAGTCTGGGTACATTTTGGAATCCCACAAACCATTGTCTTAGATCGAGACAATTGATTTCTCAACACATTCTGGTTGAGCCTCTGGTCACTGTTGGACACCAAGCTCACCAAATCCACGGCCTTCCACCCCTAGATAGATGGCCAAACCGAGGTCGTAAATCGAATGATTGTGCATATCCTTCACATGTATAATTCAAATCACCCTCGCACATCGGATGAGAGCCTTCCCTATGTCCAACATAGCTACAACCGATCCCTTCATAGCTCAACCGACCACATCCCCTTTCAGTTGGGGTTGGGATTCCAACCATTGGGTCCCATAGATGTTGCACTTCCCCTTGCGGTCACCTCGACTGACTCATCTCCTACTCCAATTGAAGTTGACAAAGCCACCCGGTTCATTGAGCGGATCCAACACATCCACCAATAGGTTCAGGATATCCTACAGAAGTCCAATGACAAGTACAAGCAGCGCCATGATCAACATCGGGTGCCACATAAGTTTCAGGTGGGTGACAAAGTTTGGTTGCACTTGCAGAAAGAATGCCTTACAGGACCCCATCGGAAGCTTCACCCACTCCGTTATGGGTCATACACCATCAGCAAGGCCGTGGGGGATAATGCTTTTGAGCTCAACATTCCTGCTTTCCTCGGCCTACACCCAGTGTTCAATGTGGATCTCCTTCGCCCTTATTTCCCACCATTATTGGACACCTCAGACGTAGCAGAACAACTGACACCAACAAAGCTCAACCTTGACTACATACAACAAGCATCCATTGATCAGATTTTGGGACACACAGATCAAGAGCACTCGACAACAAAGGATCCAGCTTTATCGAGTCGTCAAAGTAGGGCAACTCTTGCACCAAGGCAATTGGCTCACTCGGGGCCAAGTTCAACATAAATTTCCTCATCTGATGGGGGAACTCAATGCAATGGAGACCATTGCTTCCTAAGGAGGGAGGAATGATCTAGGTGGATATAGGATTGATCCAGGGAGGATTGAGCCCCCAAAATGAATCTCCTCAACGATACCTTTCCAACGGGCTATCATACGCCTAAAACGAAGATCGTATGCAAAAGTTACGACCCCATGAAGTTGATGTACTAACTTACCCAGACGAGGCCCACGTGACTTTTGGCGCTTCATCTCCTAGGGTTAGGTTTTTGGATGTCTAGGGTTTTTGGCATTAATGTTTATTGTAAAAAGGCCTTCAAAGCCTCATTGTAATGATCTTCTTGCGAATGAGCATAGTCGTCACATCTCTTCTCAGAGATAAGCCGTCGCCATTCCAGCAAGCTTGTTTCCGCTGCATTTTACAGTTTCAACTTATTTCCTTATTGAATAGAAAACCAATTTTACTGTATCTCTGTTATTTTGTGTTAAGCACCTGTTAATAATCTATAGTCATTTCGTTCGGCTCATAAAATCCGGATCACCAAGCTAGGAGTACCTTGGATGGCTTGTCTACCTTTAATGCACCGAAGTTTGTTGAGATGTTGCGTCTTGCAGACTTGCACGACTATAGAAGGGAAAGCCACACAATTTGTGAAAAACACGAGTTAGTCAACCACACAAGTTTATATAGTTTACTTTTTCATAATTTTGGTGCTTCCTTTTGAGGTGTTGAATTAATGCCATGAAGTAACAATTGTGATGTTGTATTGACATTGTATTCAATGATCACTTGTATAGCTCAGTGAGCGATTTTTAGGTGATAACAACTCCTATTTTGATTTTAGATTTTTCTAGAACTGAGCATCTTGCTCTTTACCTTAGGAGGCTCGGTGGACATAGTTTAGACGTTTGTCATTTTTTTTCATTGTTGAAAAGTAATAATTGAATTATTGTAATAAACAAAAAGTATATTTTCTTTTGGTTCACTTGAGAATATATGAACTAGTGTGGTGCATTTGGAAGTGACTACATTTAAAGGAAAATATCAGATTTCTTTCATTAGCATGCTCTCTTGAAAATGAAAAAGAATTCCCTACTTTGGTTTGAACTATATTTATTGAAAAGTTGTCTGCCATGCATCACTCGTTTCCTCTACTGTATTATAACATTCTTTATTTATTTATTATTTATTTTTTCTGACTTTATAATATGAATAAAATATATATAAAAAGAGAGGGGGAAAAGAATCAAGATTTTTGTGTTCATATATCAGTGTAGTGGTAGTTAGTGAGTGTCCCCCTTGAACAAATCACCTGTTTTGAATCTCTCGTATCTACAATTGGGTTTTAGTATTGACTTAGGAGTTGTACTGTGATTTTGAGTTTTACTTCTCTAATTGGTTACTTTTCAAACCCTTATGGAGAATACCATAATGCCTCGTGTGTTGATGGTTTATATCACTGGTCCATTTTTGGCATTAGTTGCCACCCAAGTCATCGTTGTGTCATACTAACGTTCAAGGGAAAATTTGAGCTGATAATCCTATGTCGATCATTTCTGAGATGTTATGACCATCCATGTCAACCTTCCCTAACTTTCTATTTACAATCATATTTGATGTTTTTTCTTGTGCTAGTGTGGAAGGACACATCATTGTCTTCTCATTGGTTGGTCTTCTCCTATCAATGAAAACACATTGTTGTAGGAGATAGACTTAATTTCAATAATACTCTAGGACTTACTTTCATCATTGGTAGGTTGCCTTGCATTTAGTAGATGACATTCATTGTTTGTAATTTACTGAATGGTTTTCCTTGTGTTTGATGACAAGAACTTTATACACACTTTGGGATTATTGTTGCATCTTGTATTCCATTTTCATCAATGGTGGAATACCTTGCCTTTGACAATGATCTTTGTCAATGGTGGAATGCCTCACCTTTGATAATGATCTTCATCAATACTGGAATACCTCGCCTTTGATAGTGATATTCATCAATGGTTGTTGCTTAGAGGGTCTTTCTCATGTGTTATTCTATTTTGGTACATTTGAAAGTCGTACTTTGTGGTATGTTCTCCTAGTTATTGTGCAAGATCTCAAATCAAGTCACGTTCCTATTTTATTTCATGTTGGAAATGAGGGAATGCCTCAATGCCCTTCTTCTAGTGAATCTCATCCTATCAGATACAACTCATTGCTCTAGGATTAAGATTTAGGGACCTTTTATAATACCCTATGGCTTGTAGTCATTAGTAGCAAGTTCCCTTGGAATTACTAGTGGGTATTTCTCAATTACCCCTAATCAATTGA
>ML778433.1:898788-928049 GCA_009831015.1 Picea engelmannii | reverse complement strand
TTCAATAAATATAGTTCAAACCAAAGCAAGGAATTCTTTTTCATTTTCAAGAGAGCATTCTCATGAAAGCAATCTGATATTTTCCTTTAAATGTAGTCACTTCCAAATGCACCACACTACTTCATATATTCTCAAGTGAACCAAAAGAAAAGATACTTTTTGTTTATTACAATATTCAATTTTGTCCCCGAGGTGTAGGACAGTCGGTGATGGAGTGTGTTGTTAAGGCACTCCATGATGTTAAGTCGCCAGTTCGAAACCTGCAGGGACAAAAAATCCAACCATGTTAAGGGTTGGTGTGCCTCAGCCTGGGTGCCATCCCCAGGTGATTTTGACCGCTCAGATGCCCCTGAGTCACAGTTTCTCATCCACAGGCTAGTCCCACAGGTCACGGACAAACTAGCAAACAAAAAAAAAAACAATTTTTATTTTTCGAAATTGAAACTTTTCAACAATGAAAAAAAATGACAAACATCTAAACTATCTACACTGAGCCTCCTAAGGTAAAGAACAAGATGCTCAATTCTAGAAAAAACTAAAATCAAAATAGGAGTTGTTATCACCTAAAAATCGCTCACTGAGCTAGACAAGCGATCACCGGATACAATGTCAATACAACATCACAATTGTTACTTCATGGCATTAATTCAACACCTCAAAAGGAAGCACCAAATTATGAAAAAGTAAACTATATGAACTTGTGTGGTTGACTAACTGGTGTTTTGCATGAATTGTGTGGCTTTCCCTTCTATAGTCGTGAAAGTCTACAAGACGCAACATCTCAACAAAATTCGGTGCATTATAGGTAGACAAGCCATCCAAGGTACTCCTAGCTTGGTGTATAAGTAAACCTCGAACTCTATTACCATTTATGATTAGTCCTTCGATAGTTCCAAGTCTCCTCGTGCATTGGGAACTAAATTTCAAACTAAGTTCTTTCATACTTGGAACTATAAATGAAGCTAGAAGAGGTCCTATAAATACTAGCCATGGAGCAACAATTCAAGGAGGAAGATTTTAGCACAAATATGTCGTTGAGATGAACATAGAAACCTCTTGTCTCGTGCTTTCGTCTTGACAATTCATATCTCCATGCTTTTTGTTTAGCTCTTCCCTTGACGAGGCAAGAGCACTTCTTCACACATTTCACTTTTGAGATGGGCTATTTGGAGAGAAAAAGAACCATCACAAGAAGAGTGTGAGGGCTCACTTGCTCAACCATTCTCCCAAATTATACATCTCAAGGCCCAAGGCCTACCCATTGGTAATAGAAGGGTATTACTGCTTTCCAATCTTTTGTTTTTCAAGTTTTATGGTTATAGCATGTTTCTTTTTTTTTATCTTTTGCAATTACACTCATTTAATGGACCCATCAAACTAACATTTTTTTGTCTATAGTGATTGATTCGAAATGGATCATTGTATAATTTGTAATCTATTGTAGTATGTCATGGGTGAAAAAATTAGAGGAATTGGCTTGTAGGGCCCATTTTAGTGGCAGGTCCCAGTTTGGAAAATTGGGGTCCATAACCTTTCGGAGCCATTTTGAGGCATTAAATGGCATTTTGGGGGGCTACAGTGTTCCAAACTTGTTCCCACACTCTTGATGTTGATCTACACACTGAGACCTTCCCAACGATGCGAAAATCATGTCAATTGGGGCTCATATGCTAAAGTTATGCCTCCTACAAATTGACCTACCTTATTGACCACCATGTTACAAGTGGATGCCACTTCAGCCCCCATTACTCACACATATGGGGCTAGCCACATGTGGACTTTCAAAAAGATTATGGAAGGTCCAAACCTTATCACTAATTGAGGTTTGAGAATGCAAAAACCCTAACCCTAGATGATTATCGGGTTGTGTTAAATATCGAGTCGCTGGAAGGAGAAATGGTTCCATTCTTTAGCATGGTATTTGTTCCATAGTTGAGCATAGCATGTAGAAGTAGTATTTTGAGAGAACAACAAATGAGGAAAATATTTAGTAGAAGCCATACATGCCACAATGTCAAAGACAACTCCATAGTGAGTGTATCTTTCTCTGTATTTGCATTTCCATAACTAAAGAAAAGAGAGCATAACATAGGCCTCACCTTCCAGTTGGGTTTTCTCCCATATTGGGTTTCCCGTGATATATCTTATGTTCATTTGTGTTTGGACGGTGTGCTCTATTGCTCATTTCTTTCACTTTCGTATTTCAATTATTTCATAAATTCAATAAAAGCCAGAAATTAATCAATCTGGGATTTAAGTAAAATTAGTTTGCATGGTCTAAGATTTCACAATATTATAAGATATATTGGGACAAACTGTTCAAGTGGAATATCCACAACAATTTACATCTCAGTGTTGCATTCGACCTATAGAAAAAGAGTTTTTTTACTCAGTCTTGTGAGGAAAATCCTCAAACAGATTAGCGACTCCTACATGGGTTCCAACCCAAATTGACTCTCTTTAGGTTGTTAGGAAGCTCTCTTTTACTCTCATTGTCTTGCAGGTTGTTAAACCAGCCTACTCACATGTTGGAAACTCATTTTTAGTAATTTTTGCTTGCATAATTCTTATTTCCTTAGTAGAGAGACTCGAGCATCTGTTTCTTCGAAACTCGCACAAGTCCCACAATTGAATCATTATTCTATCGTGCAACTTGTGCCTTTTTATGCGTACAGACCTACGCAAGTCCATTATTTTGTTTATTTAATAGTCATTTAAGTTAAGCATTAGGACTAGGGTTAGGCTTTAGTTTCTTACAAATTATAAGCTCCAAATTTTTAGTCCTAGGTTTATTCTTGCTTAGTAATTAGTTAATTTAGTTGGTAAGTGTGAGAAAAATCAAGTTTTCTTATTTCCTTGACACATGGATGGTTTATTGTTTTTATGTTGCAAATGGACTTGTAGATTATAAAGTTGCAATCAATTATATCGCTACCTATTTCTTTCTTTATCGGGATTAGAAGTAATCGCTTCGTCATAATATGCTCTTCACCTCACACTCTTGGGTGACATTGGTGAATCATGATTCACAAATCATCTAGAGATTAATTAGGCAGAGTAAGCACTCCCATATGTGTGCATCTCTACAAAAACATCATCATTAAGAGTTTTTGTTCAAGTTTGCAACCTATATAAATTTAAAGGCAAAGTAACAAACCATGTATGTCCATGTGCTTTCAATCTAGTTTATAAGACTTGCAATCTATCGTTACTCTTACATGACATTGTTGTCTCTACACATTGAGCACACATGTGAAGGATTAAAAATTCATCTTTTTTCAAAGTATGCTCTCCACCTTGCACTCATTCATGATCTTGGTGGATCAGAAAGATTGGAGAAGTCTATAATAACTTCTTCAACACTCCTTAAGCAAAAGAAAATTAGTTCAAGACTTCAATTCCAAACCCTTAATAGATAAATATATTAATCACACTTAATTCCTCCATCACATGTCACAAGATAATTAAATAGTGTTGGCTAGGATTTCGGGGGTAGGTATCCAAATAACCCCTCATCATCACATTTCATATGAAACAAAGAAGCTTTCTCAGGGTACTTTAAAAATCAATCTCAAGTGTGCACAAAGCCAAGGCAGGGACATACTCATGAAGGAACAAAGACTTAGGTCCGGTTGTTGTTGTGAGTCTACTTGAGCCACCCAAGTCTCGATAGACTCCAGCTCGTGATTGTTTTTTGAGGTTGAGAGTCACCTTCCCACACTTAAAGAAGATAAGGTAGTTGCTAAAACCTAGGATTTCCACCTAGGTGAGGTTTGTGGGATGCATTCACACCTAAGTCAAATTTTGTTGGCTATTGGGGATGTTACCAGTTCCACTGGGGCATTCCCCCAATACCCCTCATTATAACTAATTATTCCATACATTCACTCAAGTTCGTTATTTTGTTTATTTAATAGTTATTTAAGTTAAGCATTAGGAGTAGGCATTAGGCTTTAGTTTCTTACAAATTATAAGCTCCAAAGTTTTAGTCCTGGGTCAATTCTTGCTTAGTAATTAGCTAATTTGGTTGATAAGTGTGAGAAAAATCAAGTTTTCTTGTTTCCTTGACATGTGGATGGTCTATTGTTTTTATGTTGCAAATGGACTTGTAGATTAGAAAGTTGAAATCAATCACACCGTTGCCTTGTTCTTTCTTTATCAGGATTAGAAGTAATCGCTTCGTCATAGTATGCTCTTCACCTCACACTCTTGGGTGACCTTGGTGAATCAAAAAGACTTAGAGATTGATTCACCTCCCTTGCAAGTTCAAAAATTATCTAGAGATTAATTAGGCAGAGTAAGCACCCCCATATTTGTGCATCTCTGCAAAAACATCATCATTAAGAGTTTTTGTTCAAGTTTGCAACCTTTAGAAATTCAAGGGCAAAGTAACAGACCACTTATGTCCATGTGCTTTCAATCTAGTTTCCAAGACTTGCAATCTATCATTACTCTTACATTACATTGGCATATCTACACATTGCACACATGTGAAGGATTAAAAATTCATCTTTTTTCAAAGTATGTTGTCCACAATGCACTCATTCACTATCTTAGTGGATCATAAAGATCAAAGAAGTCCATAATAACTTCTTCAACACTCTTGAAGAAAAATCAAACTAGTTCAAGACTTCAGTTTCAGACCCTTGACAAATAACTATAATAAAGACACTTAATTCCTCCATCATGAGGTCACAAAATAATTAAATAATGTTGGCTAGGATTTTGGGGGTAGGTATCCAAATAACCCCTTGTCATCACTTTTCATATGAAACATAGAAGTTGTCTCGTGGTACTTTAAAAATCAATCATCTTGAGTGTGCACAAAGCCAAGGCAGGGAGATACTCACGAAGGGGCGAAGACTTAGGTTTGATTGTTGTTGCGAGTCTACTTGAGCCACCCAAGTATTTATAAACTCTATCCCATGATTGTTTTTTGAGGTTGAGAGTCCCCTTCCCGCACTTAAAGAAGATAACCTAGTTGCCAAAACCTAGGATTTCCACCTAGGTAACGTTTGTAGGATGCATTCAAACCTAAGTCAAATTTTGTTGGCCATTGGGAATGTTTTCAGTTCCATTGGGGCATGCCCCCAATACCCATCATTATAACTAATTATTTCATACATTCACTCAGGATCATTGGTGACTTCAAGCCCCATTGTTGAGAACTCTTGGAAGGCCCAGTTCTGTTTTGAGAGGAAGGATGTTAGGTCTTTAGGACATATGATTTTTATCTTTTACACCATCATGCAAAAGATTTCATCATATCCAAACACATATTGCTTTAGACTCTAATACCAACATTGTTGTAGTCACTAATTCAATTGTTTAAGTTTAGTTCATGTATTTTGCTTTGACTAGACCACTTGTTACACAAACACAATTTAGCATCTTCCACTTGAAATTCACACACCCACTGCAAGTTTGGAACCATAGGGGACCCTTTGGCACCCCATTGTTCCCAATGCCTACAAGACCTTCCACCAATGTTGGGAGGCACTATTGGTCTTACTGCTTCATCAATTCGATCCTTGACTCTGCATTCACTTAAAGAAGATATCGTTTTTGCCAAAACCTAGGATTTCCACCTAGGTGATGTTTGTGGGATGCATTCACACCTAAGCCAGATTATGTTGGCTATTGGGAATGCTGCCAAATCCCTTGGGGCATGCCCCCACTAGCCCTCATTTTAACTAATTATTTCATACATTCACTCATGATCATCGGTGACTTCAAGCCCCATTGTTGAGAACTCTTGGAAGGCCCAGTTCTATTTTAAGAGGAAGGATGTTAGGCCTTTAGGACATGTGATTTTTATCTTTTACATCATTATGCAAAACAAATCATCATATCCAAACACATATTGCTTTAGAATCTAATACCAACATTGTTGTAGTCACTAATTCAATTGTTTAAGTTTAGTTCATCTATTTTGCTTTGACTAGACCACTTGTTACACAAGCACATTTTAACATCTTCCACTTTAAATTCACACATCTACTGCAAGTTTGGAACCACGAGGGACCCTTTGGCACCCCATTGTTCCCAATGCCTACAAGACCTTCCACCAATGTTGGGAGGCATTCTCAGTCTTACTGCTTCACCGATTCAATCCTCGACTCCCCATTCACCTTTGAATGCGACATTATTAGGCACGACTCTAATTGAATAATCTTTGTTAGGTTCAACTTCCCATAACTACCCTCTTGGAGGATCTTCTTCATTAAGAAATAACTTCCATCAATCAAGCCCAATGACAGTTGTTCCACCACCACCCCCTAAATATAACCAATCTTTCATATATGGTTTCACTCAATCTTCTAGATTTGATGAAACTTACCGACAATCACATCCTGTACAACACAACACGACCCCCAATGCCAACCAAACTACCCTTAGACATTCCAAAGTTTGAAGGGAAGTTGGGCAAAGATGCAACAAATCATATCATGCCATTTCACTTATGGTGCTCATCCAATATTATCATAGACGATTATGCATGGTTATGATTGTTCCATCAAACCTTAATCGAACCATCGACCAAATAGTATATTAAAGAAAAAGTGGGGTGACGTGACACTTTCACATCTTTAACAAATGCATATTTTACCTTTTTCCAGTTGCTAGTTTGTCACAACATTGGCCTAGAAATTCTCACCGAGTTCCGACAAACCACTTCCACATACATCATGGACCATATCTACAAGTGGCATATGAGGTGAAGCTTATGCTAAATCAAAGTTAAGGACAAGATCTTTATGGATTGGTTCTTGAAATCCCTCTTTTCATTGATCACCAAAGATGTGGCCACCACCATGCCCCAGACTAAAAACGAAGCCATCCTCAAATATCAACACTTTGATTTGATATATGCTCGATATATATACCTCTACAAAGTACTGCCTAATGCCCCTCGTCCTTAACCATTTGATCAAGCGAAACATGGGACATCTCATTCTCACTGACAAGTTAATTGGGTCCACGATTCACATCAACCAGCCTTGTGAACCCCCATCCCCATATGGTACTAGTCACTATGGGAACCATTATGGTGGAGCTATCCCCCTCATATCAACCTACCATTGGAACGACATATGCATCAAGTAGTACATCACATAATCCCCCACCCCAAATCTCATGGGAGCACAACCCAATACATCGAAGGACCAACATGCCCTCTCTAAGCATACACGTTGCCCCACATATACATGGGCCCTCCTGCAACAACCAAAACTAGAGTGTAGGAGCATACACATCATACAATAAATATGGGAATCATCCACAAAATAACATGTACTACATGTTATCCCCGATTTCTAGGGATAACTAAGGAGATTATGTCTCGAGGTCCTTAGGTTGCAGACATGGAGTACCGAGAGATTGATGGCTGACAACGTCCACTTGCACAAACAAAGACCCACTTCACCACCACATATATTAGGTTCATCATGATGGTATCCATCACATCAATTTGCTTCCAAAAGACGATGGGCCTTGCTCCATGAGGTACAAGTTAGGTATTGTGGTAAGTGTCGCTTTAATATTTCAGGCATTTGAGTATGTTGCATTTAAAGCTGCTTTTGATTATAGAAAGTTTGCTTGGAAGTTATGCTCTTTTCCCTGTTTCACTTTGGTGGTTGACATTGTGCCCTAGCAAGTGGTCACCCTTAGGGATGGGTTTTCTACTGGGAGGTCTCCTTGACAAGTCACCATGCCACTCTTGATCATACTTATCATTTTTCATCACTTCACCCATTGTTCATCTCCTTATCTTTTGGGATTTTCTGGTATATTGACCCAAGAAGGGATTGTACCTCATTTCATGGGAAGAAGGGGATGAAGGCCCAGAGGTTTGTAGCTAGCAACAGATAAAAGCTAATCATAAACCTTCTATATGCTCGCCTAGTGATCCCAAGGACAATGAAATATCTCTCACAAGAATCCGATGGGACCCGTGAAAAATAACAATGTCAAAATGCCAACCAAGGTAGAGCATGTGTGGGCAATATTTTTCATGCACAGGTAGAAGCCCCACACATTGTCTTCAGCTTGGGGAAGCATAATGTGACTAGGGTAGAGTCAGGGTGGGCAATTTTTTTCATGCTTAGGTAGAATCCCCACCTTGGCTTTCAACCTTGAAACATCTAAAAAGAAAAACAAAAGGCAATAAATGGGCTTGGAAAAAGGATGCATTGAAAATGAAGGTGCATCTCACCCTCTACAAAGGCACCCATAAATGAGACAATACAAACCCTTGTATGTCATGAACCCCATGCCCAAAAGTTTTAACCCTCCATCCACTTCTTCTTCTCCACACGACTTAGAGAGGTTTCCACCTAGGAAACACTCCTTGACTTAAGGAATGATTCACCCAATAGGTCACTTTGTCAACCCTCCCATACCTAAACTTGACGAATTGCATAGGGTCTTTTAGCACCTGTTTGAATGAATCTTATATTAAATGTGATTTTACTTACCATGATGATTTGACTTGAGATCCTTGGAGGGTGCACTTGTCTGTCTTTGCAGTACCTTGACTGGTGGATGATTTGGAGGAACAAGCCCATCTTGGGCCTTCATTAGGGAAATAATCCCATAGGTTGGATACCATAGCCCGCACACAAGATGATGATGATATCATTTGGAGGTTTGAGAGATACCTTTGAGGACCTCTCCCAGCCATTCAACACTGCAACGATTTACCTTTGGAGGCTAGAGCACTACATCTTGGGGTTTGACGTCTTGTTGGGGCTAGGGTTTGGTGGTCATGGTGTTGAATTGATTGAAACTTGGCACTTTTTGATGAGGAGAAGTCTTATCTTGATGGAGGAGGCCTTTGGAGGCCCAACTTTTCATCCCCAAGCTCAATGACTTGCTCCAAGTGTCAAGACATTGCCCTAGAAGGGTGACGTCATGCTTTTTTAGGGATTTCTTATGTACAAATTAAATTTTAAAGTTGTAAAGGGGAAAAATAAATGGAAATGTCTCCCTTATTTAGTGATCTACCCTTATTAAGTGGACAAACACTTTTTAGAAGTTTTGTATAAATAAGAATCATTTCATTTCATTTTAAGACACAGCTCTCCCATTCAGAGAAGGATACTTGGTTGAAATTTGTGCCCTCTTTGGGCAATTTGGATATCTCTCTCTTGTGCAAATGTATTTTGGTGATTTATCTTGGTATATTGTGGAGCTAAGGTGGTACACACCTCTTGGAGGCTTTTTCTCTTTCTTATAGATGGATGTGGTTTGGTGATCTAGGGTTTTATCTGGCATCTCTCTTGGAATTGGTAAGAAAAATATGCAATTTGTTAGTTTTTCTTACTTGTTTCATAGTGTTATTGGTTGAAAACCTAGGAGGAGTATAACTGCATACACCCTCCATCAAGCTTCATCTCATTGCTAGTTGATAAGACATTTTTGGCGAGGTTGCTAGGAGGAGTACAAGGGTGTACACCCTCCTAGATTTACCTTAGTTTGATTTGCATGCCCGAGGAAGTAAAAGGGCTTACATCCCTAGGGATATTGTTGATCTAACTCACACATCCAAGACTCCATTTACCCAAATATTAAAGGTACTAATCTAAAATTTGCATTGGAGAAATAAATTGCTTGCATTGGGTAACATGATTTTACAAGATTTTCAAATTGTTTGAAGTGGAATCAATTATATGCTCTACTAGCTTGCTTGATCCACTAGGGCATCCTCTTTGGTTAAGGATATCTTACTGTTGTTATAAAATTAAAGCTACAACCATTAGGGTTGCATCAAATTGCTCTCAAACGTTTACTTTTGCTCTCTTTTCAATCGTCAGAATTTGCTAGAAAGATGCCATAATAATCTACTTGTGATTTAGCATATTTTGGGTGGTTTACTTGTAATTTTTGGTGGTAGGAATTCTCTGTTGTAGCAATATTTTTCTACAGATATAAGGATTTTATAATATATCTACAATAATATCTTTTAACATCCCTATATTGTTGCTAAAGTCTTGCTCTATCTCACTTGAGTTATACTAGTCATTGTTAACTTATCTCTTGCATCTTTAACTAGACTTTTAGTGACTTATTTAGCAGCTTTGATTATCATTTACTTGTTGAATCATATCATTGTTTATTGATGCTATATAGGACAACAATATTCACTTCCTTGTCCATTAGATATCTTGGCTTGAATACTTGTCTTTTGTTGTGTCTTGGGCAGGTACAACCATCTTTTGCAGGTACACTACTTCTTGGAAACCTTCCCTCATCAACAAGACTTCATCTGAAGCCTTCCATATCTCCACAACTTGACCTATAGGGGCTTCATCCTTCATCACCTCACTTTCCATCTCAATCCCCCTAGGGTCACCCAGGACTTCCCCCTTGTGTAGGATTTCTCCTTCACTAGAGCGAGGGGAGGGTTTATCTAAGGTGACAGTGGGTAGACTCTCCCATAGTTCTCGCTATCTTGTAGATTGGTTCGGGCTTTTCCCAACCTATAATTTATGCAATAAAACTGTCAATTCCCTGGTCCCCCATAGGCCAATGTTGTGCCCCCACATGCTCAACAACACGTCAACATCAATTTCAATCAACACTCACCAACTCAACAACTCCAATCATTTGAACAACTAAACATAGTTAATCCTACCACTCAATAAAAAAACGAGAAGAAGAAAGGGAAGTGTTATCGCACAAGTTGTAGGTTGGGAAAAGCTCGAACCAACCACCAATTGGCGACAACTAAGGGACATTATACCTAATGTCACCTCAATATATGTCTCGTGCTTCAAGGGTGACGAGATCCCTCCAAGGAGGCAATCTCAGTGATCCTGGGGGGATTGAGAGACAGATGGAAGGGAAGGAAGAGAAGTATCCCCCTAAAGGTCAATGATGGAAGAGAAAAACGGCTTTGATGACTCGTCTCTGGGTGGTTTAAGATTTCCAAGTCTTTGGATACCTGCAAAAGTATTTGTACCTACCCGAGACACAAGAAAATCCACACTTGCATATAGTATGTTAGGTGGACAAGAAAGTTAAGCTTTATGTCCCTAATTGTAGCAACAATCAACGATAGATATCAGCATGTAAAAGATAATAATGGCTGCAAAATAAATGCTAAAAGTCTAGTTGAATAAGCAAGAGACAACCTAGTAAAGACTAGTTCAACTCAAGAATGAAAAGGCAATACTTTAGCACAAAAGCAAGGTTGTTAAAAAAACTTTATTGCAGTGATATTTATCAGCCTTATGGCTGTAACAAACTGATTATTACAGCAAGAGATTCAACCAGTAAAACTTGCTCAAAACTTGCCAAAAGATGTGTTGTACTTAGTAGATTATGTGGACAGATTTTAGGCAATTTTCAATAGTTAAATTAGAAGTTATTGAAGAGTTTGGTTAGGGTTTTATGCAACCCTAATGGTTGTAGGTTAAATTTGTAACAACAAGAAGAAATACTTGGAGAAATGAGATGCCCTAGTGGCTCAAACAAGCATTTATAACATAGATTTGATTCAACTAAGAACAACTTCAAAATCATGAAATTCCACATTTCCCAAAGCAACAATTTTATATCTCCAATGCAAATCTGAAATGATTAGTACCTCATTATTGGGTTATGGAGTCAAAGAATAAGATGACTAGGCTAAGCTTTTGGGGGTGTACACCCTCGTAATTCCCAAGAATAGCTAAGTCAATTAGGAGATGCCAAGAGGGTGTAAGCCCTTTTACTTCTCTTGGAAAAACCTTGAGCAATAATATGACTTTGAATGCAGCCTTAGATTGTATGTGTTTGATCCACAAGGAACCTAGGGGTGTAACCCCTTTTACTTCCTAGGGTTTGTAGACCAAACCAAAGTGAACTTGGAGGGTATACTCACTTGTATTCCTCCATGACACCATATGATAAATAACCTTTCTCAAAGCCTTTATACTCCTGCAAGGGTTTAACCAAGAAAAAATATGGAAGAAAGAAAGAATAAAAGGCAATAAAATCATATTTTCCTTCCCAATTCCACAATAGATGCAAAATCAAACCCCAAGTGACCAAGAATATTCCACCAACAAGCAAGAGATAGATCCTCCAAGTGTAGCACACCACTTCAATTCACCAATAGAAAGATAAACCATGACAAATAACAAGATAGAAATGAAATATTCCAAAGGTAGTGAAAATTTCAGCCAAGTACCTTTCCAAGATGGGAGATTTATGTTTTAAAATGAAATCTTATGATCTCTATTTATACAAAATTTCATTCACATAGTTTGTCCACATTAGCTAGGGTAAAACACAAGACTAGGGTTCAAAAGCCCTAATCTTTCCCTTTACACAAATAATATTAAACAATTCATGATTTGCGCATAAAAGAAAACCCTATAGTAAGACGTCACCCTTCTAGGGTGACATTTTGGCACTTTTAGGTCAAACGTTGAGTTGGAGATGATGGAGTTGAGCCTCCAAAGGCCATGTGTCTTCGATCCAACCTTCTATTCCATGGTCCAAGGGTTCCTTCCTTCAAAACATGGCATGTTCACTCATCACCACCTCAAGCCCCTCAAGCATGATGTCAATCCCCTTAAGGTGACGTTTTAGGCCTCTAATGCAAATCATTTGGCTTGTGAGGGCATGGTGATGTCGTCAAGGTGCCTTCTAGGCCTCCAGAGGTACGTCTCTATCATCCGACATGCGAGCCCTTGGCATCAAACCTGTGGGCCTTCAAGTCCCATGGAAGCCCAAGCTAGGCTTGTTCCTCCAAAACTGTCCACCAACTAGGTCTTGCAAAGACAAATAAGCACACCCTCCAAGGATCTCAAGTCATAATATCATGGTGAGTAAATCAAATCAATAAATGAGCCACCTAATCATGTGCATCAAAGATTACTTGGTCAAACAAGTAAGTGCTCAAAGACATTATGCAACTTGCCAAGCTTGGATGTGTGAGGGTTGATGAGGTGTCATATTGGGTAGATCGTTCCCTGGGTCAAGGAGTGTTTCCCAAGTGATCCCTCTCTAAGCCATGTGAAATAGATGAAGTGGTTAAGGATCAAGACTCACTGGGCATGGGGTTCATGACATATAAGGGGTTGTAGTGTCTCATTCATGGGTGCCTTTGTAGAGGGTGTGTGGCACCTTCGTTTGCAATGCAATTTTTCCAAGCCCATCCTCTTGCCATTCTTTGTTTCTTTCATGTTTTAGAGAATGAGTTGAAGGACACTACCCCGGTGTGGTGTCCAAATAATGACAGTGTCACTCACAAATACCTCATGGAAATGAGAAGGTTGGCTCGTGATGAAACCCCCTTTCTCTCAGTTGTGTAACTGAGAGCCACTGCCCTGGCTTGGTGACCAGATGATAGTAATTCCATACTGCTAGATACCCTTGATCATTATAGGCTGGCTTGTGATGAGACCTCGTATCCTCCAACTGACCCCTTAATCAATCATTATCATTGATTCTTGTAGGTCCCCCTTTTCTTACGGAGAAGCGTTTCATTGTTTTCTCGGGGGATCCATGGGTGAAGCATCTGGAAGGTCTATATATAGGATTTTATCTTTTTATCCAACAATAATCCCTCTGGGCCTTCAACCCCTTCTTTCCATGGAATGAGGGACAACCCCTTCTTGGGTCAATACACTCTAAATTCCCAAGAGATAAGAAGATGGGGGGTTTTAGGTGATGGAAAGTGGTAAGTATGGCTAGGAACAATACGATGGATATTCAAGGGAGTTCTTAATAGCAAACCCATTCCCTAGGAAAGCCATTTACTAGGGCACAATGTCAAGCACCAAGGTGAAATGGGGCAAAAGGCATAATGTCCAAGCATATGTCATGAAATCTAAAGTAGTCTAACATACAACATACTCAAAATGCCTCAAATATTGAAATGACACTCACCCTAATACCTAACTTGTATCTCATGGAGCAAGGCCCGATGCCTTTTGGAAGCCAGCTGGTGTGGTGGATGCCATCCTAAAAATCCTGACCTCTCTGGTGGTGATAAGGGTCTCCATTTGTGCAAGTGGACAATGTTGGTCATGTAGTCTCTTGGCACTCCATATCTGCAACATGAGGGCCTCGAGACATGATCTCCTTAGTTATCCCACAAAACGGGGATAACAAGAAGAATTAACAAAAATCCAACTAGGGGTAATGGGGCAACCCCCCAAACCAAAACAACAATGTCGAGGGTAATGTTAATGCTGGGAACTAGAACCAAAACAATGGTAACAACCAATATAAACAAAGAGAGAACAATAATATTCAGACCAAATTCCCTTGCACATGAGTGTGGCCACTACAATCACCACTTCCCACAGATTGATGACTATAAATGCATGAAGGAAGTTATGTCCCATTAGGGTCCCACTACCCCACAAGGCATAACAAACGCTCAACAATTGTTTCCTACTTAACCACAACTAGTCATGTTACACAACATCTTCCCTCAATAAGGAGTTGTGGCCAACTAGTAGGCAATAGGTAACTAGTAGGAAATAGGTAACCCCTCCCAACCACCAGGAAAATACACAACTTTGGGTCAAGCTTAACTCAAAGTTCTTGATTTTCACAAAATCTTCATGAATTCAACACATGTCCATTTTCAAACTCATAATCATCAATACTATATGCCTCCCGACTTCCCTCCAACCACCTTAGATGCCACCCAACTTCCAAATAGCATGCCTTTGATGATCCCATGTTCGAGTGGTGACCTCCTCCCCAAATACCAAAGGCACCTCTTAGGCATACAAATCACAACCCTAATGCTAGGGCCACTCATAGCTACATCATAATGGATAACCTGGCTCAATCCCTTGCAACCATATCATCACTTGAGGTTTTGTAGACTTGTCCTTCTCAAAGGAAAGCTTTGTTGTCAGCGTTGGGGGTAGTCAACCCTTCTTATTCATGCCTCATCACATTCAACTTCAACAACTTGGAACCTAGACTCCCATCCTTGGTCGCATTCCAAATCCCAGTGACTATCAGGAATATCACCATTCACCATTGCATTATACACGAGGGAGAATCTAATTGTATTATGTGCAATAGTGTATGGTAGAAACTAGGCTCTCCCAAGTTTTCCCCATTTTCTATCACCCTTCGAGCCTATGAATGTTTCCCACTCAACATAAGTGTCTTTACGAAAATGTCCTCGGTGAGCTTGTGGGTAAAACTGTCTTGATCAACATCAAGGTCATAGATGCACCATTGGAATACAACATCCTCTTAGGACGTAGTTTTGAACCATGATATTCCCACATAACGAGAAGGTTTTCATAGTCAACCAACTAACACACTATGAGCTTCGACCAACAACCAACTTAGACAACATTCTCCCCCTTATTGAGGCACATAATGAGTTATTGTAATATAATGAAATGGGTATTGGAATATTGAAATCCTTCACACTCCTTGGCACTTATCAAGGTGACCCACCTTTGGTTTCACCCCAGAATTTGCTCAATTTTGTACCATAACATATGTTACAACATAGACATATTCCCCTTCATCTATCCCAAAAACATCATCCATGAATGACTAAAATCCTTCCATGCAAGAAACACCCCACCCTCTCACTAAGATTCTGTTTTTCTACTGACTACTGGGAGTTACGCATATCAAGTGATAGCCACACTAATCTCCCAAACCTCAATTTGGGGATACTTGTGTGGTACCTCAAACCTCCATCTATGGTACTAGTGCCTACATCATCACCTCACCTCATTTTACAACCAATACAAACCCCTATCAACCCAACACTGACAGAAACTAGTCACACAGTTGGGGGTAAGAACAATGCAGCTAGGGGCAAGAAGAAGAAATCAAAGGGAGATACTTCAACCACTCCTTGATTACCTCCTCCATGTGCTATTTGTGACACACCAAGTCACCCAAAAAATATGTTCCATGTGCTTCCTGAGCTAAGGAACCTTCTCCATCCACCTTGGGCAACACCATTGCTACTCACTCCTTTCGTTGTTGGTACCCCAACTACCCCGACAAATGAACCATCTACAATATGCAATAAGACATTGTGCATGAACCACCCTTGTGCCATATGCTCAATATATGGACATTACTCTCACCATTGTTCAAATATTGTGCATTTCTAGGTTACGTTGGATGAAGTGCGCTAAACGCCTCTCCTAGCATCCTCCAACTTCCCTTTACAACCAATATGGCAACCATTCCTGGTCAACAACAATGGGTCCACTATTAACTACGTGTCCACATCAGTGAACTCGTGGAATAGTCTCCCATGTGCTCTTTGTGGGAAAGACAACCATTTTACTTGCCTTTTCACTGTAATCACCAAATACCAGATTCGTCACATGGCTGCAATTATGTAGCAATGCAAGAACATCACACCTCCCACCCTGGTCTCTTCCTCCTTACCCTAGTTGGAGAGGTACCCCATTTCTATTCTATCTTGCTCTCTGGTATGTCATCGATAAGAGACCCCACCTCCTTCCCCACCCAACTCCTAGGTGAGCCATGAACATAAGATTCCCCCTCCTCTTGAAAAACATGACAACACAATTTTGTGCACATTTGCTATATTTCCACAGTTGTCAGTCCTATACATTCGATAAACTATTCCTCACTTGTTGGTATTGATACCTACCACTCATCCTCGAGCAAGGTCACATATCCCCCTTAGCTAGAACCCCACTCTATTTGCATAGAATCAACATATATAGGCACTTTGATACCTTGTAATTTGTCACACACAAGTCCCTCACTTTCATGTCTCGTGTCTTCCATTCAGACAACAAAATTCTAGAGGTGATGATAACACCAAACTACCCCTGGGATGCAATGCACCATCATTCATTGCTACTCCTTGAGGAGGCATTTCAACCTGCCACATCTTCGGGCATCTATGCAGTTGAAACCAAAGACTTCATTCCTCTAAGGCATATTGATTGGTTCAAGAACCTGATCCCAACCCTGGATGCTTTTGAAGAAAGCAACATGGACAATATCTCTCCTACCATCAAAGGTGACATTTTGGTCAAACTTAGCATCACTAAAGACATCCTTCTCGGAGTCGTATGCACCACGGAGGAGGTACTTGCATACAAGACTCTTTCAAGAGTTTTGGGACATATTTTCTTGGTCTTACACATAAATGCTCGGACTTGATCCCACTATTGTCGAACACCACATCAACACATGGCTTTATGTTTTACCTATCTGACAAAAGTATAGGCCTCTTCACCCTTCTAGAGAAATGGCCATCAAAGCCAATATCGATAAGCTTCATAAAGCTAATTTCATCTACCCCATCGCATAAACTTATTGGGTGTCCAACCCCATCCTCGTTAACAAAAAACAAGGCACCATTCATGTTTGTACTGAAGTTCAGGATTTGAACCAAGCATATCCAAAAACAATTTTCTAGTTCCATTCATTAATCAAGTCACTAATTCTTGTGCCGAGCATGAGGTCCTTTCCTTCATGGATGGGTTCTTAGGCTATAATCATACCCATATCCACCGTGCAAATTTGTACAAAACAACCTTCACCACTCCCTGGGGTACCTTTGCATATTGTGTAATGTCTTTCGGTCTCAAAAACGTTGGAGCCACCTTCTAGTGTGCCATGATATGTCTTTCATGATCTCACTCACTTCATACTAGCTTATTTGGATGATATCACAACTCGACCCAAGAAGCAGTGCCAACACCTAGAAGACCTTCGCACCATCTTTCAGAAGTGCAAGTACCAGATTTTCTCAAACCACCTCAAGTGTCCCTTATGTGCCACCGTCAAACATTTATTGGGTCTCATTGTCTCCAGGCAAGGCATCACGTTAGACCCCATAAAATTCTAGGTTATTAGTGAGATCCCCCCTCCAAATAATTTTCAATAGCTATAAAGTTTGCAGGGTAAGACTAAATTCTTGTGACACTACGTTCCTAACTATGCCACTTGCACACATGGCTTCATATGCCTATTACACCAATATATTCCTTTTTAATGGGATGACTAGGCTCAACAAGATTTTGATGCTTTGAAGGCTACTCTTCCCAAAGCCTCATTAATCAGTCTCCCTGACTTCAATAAGGATTACATCCTTTACCTATGTTCTTCAAATGTGTCTGTCACATGAGTGTTATTCCAACTAGGGGATGACGGTCAAGAGTATTTCATTTACTACATCAACAAGAATCTATCAGAACCTCCTCTTAATTACAACCGTGAGGACAAGTTAGCTCTAACTTTGGTCCACGCATTCCAGAAACAACACAACTACGTTTTGTTGCAAACCACCAAAGTCATTGCAAATTCAAACCCCATGCAATACTTACTTAGTCAATGACTCATCAAATGTAAGTGCACCGATGGATCGTAATTCTCCAAGAATTTGACCTAGATTTCACCACTCCTAACACTAAGAAGGAGCTCATCCTCATTGACTTGTAGTTCGACACCAAGGACCCACTAGTGAATGACAACTTCCCAGATGAACAATTGTTCCTGATATCGTTCGATGACACATGTACAACGACATCATCACCCACCTTCACACGAAGAAGTTTGGCCCACATCTCTCTCATGATGATTTCTAATGCAATCGCCACGAAGGCCCTTGGCATCTCCTCAAATGAAATGATTTGTATCGACAAGGATTGTACATTATCTTTTGTCAATGCCTCATACTCGTAGAAGTTGAATGAGTCCTTAATGATTGCCATAGTGGTGCTTGTAGCAGACATTTAACAAGGATGTTGATTGCCCAAAAGGCAGTACATTATAGTTATTTTTGGCCCACCCTCTTCCATGATTGAATTTAGGTATTCAAGAGATGTATGAAGTGTTATGTGTTCATCCACAAAACCCAATTTCCACTAGCTCCTTTGCACCTTGTCATTACAGTTAGTTCTTTTTACAAGTGGGGCATTAACTTTATAACGTGCAATCCCCCATCTAGCAATGGCCATAAGTACATTATCATGGCCATTTATTATTTCACCAAGTGGACTAAGGTCGTGCCAACATTTAACAACATGGTGGACATTGTCGCTCATTTCTTCTTCAATCACATCATTACTCATTTGAGGGTCCCCCAACAACTAGTCTTAGACCAAGGAAAACATTTCAAGAATGAAGTGTTTCAAGAGTTATCCTCCCTTCTTGACTTCAACCATGAATTCATTCTACGATACTCTCTGTAGTCAAATGGCCAAGTTGAGGCTATCAACAAAGTCCTCAAAACCATGCTACAATGAACAATCAATAATCACAAAACTAATTAGCATTGCATGCTCTTCTCAACACTTTGGGCCTACCAAACAATAGTAAAAAACATATTTTACCTCGTTCCACCTCATCCACAACGTGGACACAATTTTACCAATTAAGTTTGAGATACCAACTCTCCAAACAACAGTTGAACTCCTACCAGATAACACACCTCTCGAACAACACTTTATGGTCTTGGAAAGCATAGATGGGGACCATCGATCCTCATTACATAATAATGAAGCCATCGAAAAAAATTTCAAGGCCATATTTAATCGATAGGTTCACTCGCGTTCATGTAATGAGGGTGACCTTGTCCTAGCCCGTGATGTTGCCAATGACACCATAGGCCCCAGAAAATTTGGGATGCTTTGGCGAGGTCTTGTTGTGACATCCACAACAACCCATTAAAATTCTTCACCTAGAGGAAAAATTTATGTGTACCAACCAACCAAAATTTTAGCAAGGTACTAATCATTATTAACCCGACTAGCTATTCATTCAAAGGAATACTATTTATACATAATCTCTTAAGTTGATCGAAAACAAAAACTCCATTGCATATGGAGCATCCAAGATGCATGGGTCAATGACCCTTTTTCATCTCCAAAAGAACCATAAGATATTTTGTGGGAAATCATTATGCAGCAATATGCTCAAATCCTGACCCATGTACACCCCCTATTTAAGCATCATCAACCCTCCTCTTTGACATTTATACGCTATCATACCTCCCGTTCAAACCTTCTGATGGCGACACTTCTTTAACATCGTCATCAGGATAATGTAATGGGGAGCACCCACCGCAAACTATCTTCTCGGTTTGATGACAATTATACCTCGACAAAACCATGTGCCTCCTCCCGAGTCCTGTGGGTCCCTTCCTCATGGTAATGTGCCATAAGGATATTGGGTCTGATGGTACCCATGACCTAATCATGGTGAGCATAAAAGGTGGACCCCTAACCTTATAAAACATGCACTTTTAAGCAGCTCTAATCAACGTGCTCCACTTAAATCAAACCCTTTTTTGTCGTCGAGAAAAATAACAAGCATTTCCCCATGTATGTTGACTCTCTCTCTTGATAAGTCTTCCGACGATGATTCCATAACTCTGATGAGTTATCTCTTGGTGCATATGTGTCAGGAAGAGATTGGCCCTTAAACCTTTCTAAAGTTAACCACTATACAACGTATAAGATGGGCCCTTAATGCAACCATGTGTTTTAGTGTAATTAAATCCAGTATTTGTTGCACACTATATTCATGACGTGGCGTCTTCTCGCTGGAACATCTTTTCGAAGAATACCTTTTTGTTGTTGAAGGATGCTATAAATCTGCTCTATGTGCTATCTGTAAGACCTTTTGACGACGACACTATCCAAGATTCATCGTCGGGAAGCCAACCCTTCATATGGTTCATTAACTTACCTAGATAAATCTTCTGATGATGATACTATAACTCGGTAAAGTTAACCCATTGAGTAACCATCCATTATATGAAGATTCATTAAGCTTGGTAAAATAAAGGTATTAGTGGGGTGGTAATTAACATAATCTATATGACCAAATTAGCACACAAATCGTATGCCCCCAACCCTTGGGCACATCTCTCAAGAATAAACAATTATTATAAAAGGTAATCGTCGTTGGAAGATGTCATTAAGTTCACAAGATGCGAAAAAATTGTATTATCATCTCCCGACGACGATATGATCAGAGCACCTTTCTCCCTTCTCGAACATATACCTCCGATAATACGCTAACAGTAATAAACACAGAGTTGTTTTCCAGAAAATTAATGAAGGAGTGTACGTCTCTGAGCAAGCCAAAGTTGTAACATGCTTAGTATTTATTACACAGGGCTTGGGGGGAATTTGCAAAATAAAACAACTTCGATAAGTCATAATCAATATATTGCTTTGCCTATGAAACCTGTGAAAGTGTAAGTGCTTCTACTGCGATACGCTGACTAAATCCAAGTTATTATGAAACCTCAAGAAAACATGTATCTAATTTACATGTTTTGGAGTTAATGTTTTATGTATTCAATTCAAATGTAGATTTATTTTAGTCTTAGTCTGATAGTACACACTCGCGATAGGATGTCTCGAGTATAAAATAGGAAAGCAAAAATCCAAGTAGTCGCTAGACCCTTCCCCATTTTTGGTCCAGACTCTATGAACATTATAGACAAAACTATTGTCATAGAAGGGAACACTATGAAAGGTACCATGAGATATACCACATCTTCTAGAACGAGGAATACCCTTCCAATAACGAAGACATCAATGAATACAAGAATATCAGAAAGAGTGGTATTCACATTGTGGCCGCTCACCCCATGGTTTTTCCTTATAATTATGTTGCATGGTGGTGCTTCACCCATCTACAAAAAGAGATTCCACCTTACTCAACACATCTAAGGTTATGAGCGCATAATTAAAGGAAAAAGACATCAGAATCATACATAAAACCCCATAACATACAATATCCCTAGATGAATCATTTATGGACAAATTCAGAGTCGAGCATAAAGACTTCGAAGGGATAATGGAAGATTGGTTCATCGAAGAGGAAAGACCAGTCAGGGAAGGAGAAATATATATTCCTGCGATGTACCTAAAGGGACCATACAAACTACTGAACACAATGATATGCAGACTATACATTGAAGAAACCCATACTCATTTCAGAATGGAGTAATTTTCGATGGCTTAGATAGTGGCCAAAACTGGACGACCTTTTAATTCATAATTGTTTTTAGCCTACATTATCATCAATCGAGCTCAATGAGCCCAAGGTATGAAAAACCCTGGCTTCATGAGTGACAATCCTGAAAATGTGTGACAATCTAGTAGAAGATGGATAGGCTTGTAGGAAGATGTTTGACAACAATAAACTCATCTCCAACAAGTATACTCATCCCTGAGCAAGCAAAGACTCGCCCATCCAGTATAACTCAGCCTCCATTAACTAACAAATCAACCCAAGAAGGGGAAACTTGTCCCCTTTTTCAATTGGCGCCTCCACACTCCAAAAAATTACCAACCAATGGATAGACACAACCCTAGATGACAAAACTTCGGCTTCCAAGAAAGTAAATCCGCCCAACAAAGAGGAGATGTCATCAACAAGTATAAATCGGCCCCAACATGAACAAACTCAATCCAACAAATGAGTATGACCTCTCTATGGCAATATCTTGTCCTCTTTACTCAAAAATTCGCCCAACATGTGAGGAAATCACCCATTTCAAACAAAAACTTGTCCTGAATGGTAACTCAACCCCCAATCAAAGAAAACATTACCAGTAATCACCACCAATGCAGCCTCAAGGTAACTCGACCTCCACAAACCCAAATAGACCTTTGCAATCAATAACTCGGCTGCCAAAAGATGAAATACTTAAACACAGTGAAGCACAATGAAGAAATATGAATGATCCATTCTCTTCGATCGACCAGGGTGGATAGTTTCACTACTGAATCCAATCCCAAACTTCTCTAGGTTTTTTCGTCCTAAGAGCCAAAGCTAGAAGAGCTCTATTAATTATGTTTTAGAAAATAACAATTGCATAATGAGAGAGGTCACCCTCATTCCTCTTTTATTTCCTTGTTCACCCTTTTTTCACTTAAGTGACTTTTTAATTTAGCTTTAGTAAAATCATTTTATTAATTTTTAACCCTTTTACTCCAAAAAGTTATTTATTTAACCTTAGAGCATTTCTGGGCACTGGAAGTCACTTTTTTATCCTCTCCACCATTTAGATCTCTTCATCCTGGTTCCAACGAGCTATTACACCAAGGTACCCCTCTTAGATAAATTATTAAAATGATGACCTTAGTGCAATCCATTAAATAATGCTCATTAATACTCCCAAATTATGGGAACGGTCGAAATGCAATGAAATCGAAATCTGACTATGCAAGAATGATCCCAATGATGAGAGATGATAAGAGGACCTCTAAAAGCATCATATAGCTCCTCTAAAACACTTGAGCTCATTGCTAACCTCAAATTACCCTTTTGGTCAGGATGACATAATCCCAAAAGGTCATCTACAACTGTAGAGCAATGGAATCCAAAAATGAGGACACTACACCTTGTCCCTGAGAGAAACAAGCATTAGCTTCAATATATTGTGCAAGGAACTGGACTTGCAATAATATTTTTTTTATTTCGTTGGGAGTAGGTACAAACACATCCACTTTAGTCCTATCCTCTACTGCATAGACATTTGAGTCATGTTATTGTACAAGTTGTAGGTCGGGAAAATCTTGACCTTAACCACAATATGGTGACAACTAAGAGAATACCTACCCACTGTCACCTTAGATAGGTATTCCCATCACTTTAGAGATGAAGTAATCACCTCAAGGGGGGAATCCTGGTGACCCTAGGGGAAATGAGATGGAAGATGAAGAGATGATTAAGTGTCCCCCTATAGGTCAATGATGGAAGGTAAGAAAGGCTTGAAAAGAGTCTTGTAGATGGTAGGAGATGTGCCACAATATAGAATACCTACCAAGAAGTGATTGTACCAGCCCGAGACACAATGAAAACAAAGATACAAGCCTAATAATATGTTGGACAAGCAAGTTAAGCTTGTTGTCCCAAATTGCCACAATAAACAATAATATATATTAGCAACGAAGAGTAATAAGAGCTGCAAATAAAGTTTCTAAAAGTCTAGTTAAGGATGCAAGAGACAAGCTAGCAATGACTAGTTTAATTCAAGTATTGATACATGAAACTTTAGCAATAAGATAAGGTTGTCATAAACAAGTACCGCAAAGATAATTATCAGCCTTATGGCTGTAGCAAACTAGTTTTTTCAGCAAAGTAATCAACCACCAAAACTTTCCAACAATCCACCCAAAAAGTGTGTTGAGACTAGTAGAGGATAGGGGCAAACTTTTAGCAACTTCTGACTGTTGGTTTGTACGTAATTAAGAGAATTGTATTAGAGTTTTTGCAGCCCTAATGGTTGTAGATAAAATGTTACAACAACATCAAGAAACACTTAGCAAAATGAGACGTCATAGTGGCTCAACCAAGCATATAGAGCATAGAATTGATTCCAATTTAGAGAATCTCAAAATCCCGAGTTTTCACATTAACCAATGCAAGATTTTATTTCTCCAATGCAATTAGATTTAGTGCCTTTAGCTATTGGTTTATGGAGTCAGAAAATAAAAGATCTAGTAATGCTATTCCCTTGGGGGTGTAAGCCCTTTTACTCCCCAAGGCAAGCAAAGCTAACTAGGAAGTACTAAGAGGGTCTAAACCATTTTACTTCTCTTAGTAAAACCTTATGCAACAAATTATTCCAAGACAAAAATGATAGATATGGTGGGGTTGTAGACCCTTATTCTCCCCAAGAAGTCTAGAAAATTACACTTGTAACCAAGCAATGAAGCAACAATAAGATAGATTCCTTACCTAGTCCAAGCAACAACAAGATAACTTTCTTTTACCAAGATAATCCACCACAAATGCATGAGAATATCTCCAAGAGATGTAGCACACTACTTCTTCCACCAATAGCCAAAAGAAACCATAACAAGAGCACAAGAGATAGATATTTCCCAAAGAGGGTGCAAACTTCACCGAAGAGTCTTTTCACAATGGGAGAGTTATATCCAAATGAGATACAAATGATCTCTATTTATACAAAATGTTCTAAACATAGTTTGTACACAAAAATTAGGGTAAAACAAAAGATAAGGGGTCAACAACCCTTATCTTACCCCTTTATAAAAAATAATACGTTTTTAATTCATAATTTGCACATAAAGTAAACCCTAAAGTAAGACGTCACCCTTCTAGGGTGACATTTTAGCACTTTTGCAAGTCATTGGAGTAGGAGATGAGTGTTCTAGGCCTCCAAAGGCCAAGTGTCTTCAATCCATGCCTTTCTTCCATGGTTCAAGTATTTTTTCCTCCAAAACGTGCCAAGTGTCCTCAACCACCACCGAAACCCTAGCCCTAATGTGACGTCAAGCCCTCAAGGGTGACATTTTGGCCTCCTTAGACAAGTCGTTTGGGTGGTAGGAGCTAGGTTAGGTCCTCCATGATGTCTTCTAGGCATATGAAGGCATGTCTTCATCATCCAACATGTGGGCGCTAGGCATCCAACTTGTGGGATTCAAGCCCAAGTTAGGCTTGTTCTTCCAAAACTATCTATTAGCTGGGTCCTGCAAAGACAAATGGATACACCCTCCAAGGATCTCAAGTCAAATGCATCATGATAAGTAAATCAAATCAATAAAAGAGCCATCTAAGCATGTACATACAACCCACCTCATCAAACTAAACCAATGCTCAAAAACCCTATGCAATTTGCCAATTTTAGGTATGGGAGGGTTGACAAAATGACCTATTGGGTGAATCGTACCTTAATTTTAGGGGTGCTTCCCAAGGGAAACTCATTTTAAGTCATGTGGATGAGGTGTCATGGATGGGGGGAGAGACTTTTGGGCATGGGGTTCATGACATACAAGGGGTTGTAGTTGTTAACGCTCTGTAAATTCCCAGAGGTTGTCAAGAAAGAAGAAATCTACGAGAGGTAACTTTATCCAACCACTTCGAAACTAGAATCTAGCCCTACCAGTTTTAGAGAGGGATCTCTCTGTATGATTTAGCTATGTTCTAACTTTAAGATATTAGGCTAGTTATATAAAATGAAATAAGATTGAAAAGGTTTGTTGTTTTTGTCAGGTTGGCTGAAAAGGGGTTTACGCATCCATTGGGCTATGGGGTCTGTATTTATAAAGATAGAAATCTAAAACAAAAACAAAGATTCTTTTCACAGGGAAAGATAATGCATTCGTTGGATTCTTTAGTAGTAAAGTAATGAATAGCAAAAAAAATGGGAATATCAATTAAAGTAAAGAAGCATTTAAGAATTTCTTCACTGTAATATTGGAAGATAAACATTAAAATCTTTCAAAGTCTGAAACAGGGTATACAAAGATAAATCTTGCAACATGTGTTACTTTTAAAAGATTAGATTAGAAAACAATATGACAACTGAGCAAGAAGAACATTCAACATAGAAAGGAAAACATCACCAATGAATAACACGCGAGAATCCTATGAAAACGTCTCTTTGTATTACTGGAAGATCTCTTGATAAAAATTACAGTCTTGTAGCTTGCAAGGCGTAAAGATCAACCCTCAGTACTTCAAAGTTTGAAGTATTTATAACCAAAATTACATACGATCCTGTCATTAAAGATCAGGACGTGGCTAATCTAAATTTAGCTAACTAACTTAACAAGATACAAAAATTTAGGAAACTGCTTGATGATGTGTTGAAACTTCATGCTGATTTATGGGGTGAACCGTTGGTGAGGCCTCTGCACGACTTCGTCTGACTGGATAGCTGATTAGGCTTGGACACCTCATCGCCTACTTGATCAAACTGCATAATCTTCCCATCGAAGATTACTGGGAACGCTGACTTTGAGCAATCTTCGGTATACTTCATCCATCTACGTGTGCTTGGCAAAAGTTGGCTTGATGATGAAGATGTATCGGATCTCATGTTGTATGCTGACGTCTAACTGTAAAGAATCTAAGAATGCCTTGCCCGTGATACTGCCTTGTATTCCTGAGAATTTCGGGCTATCCTTAGCCATAGTGGCTAGTTTATCGGATCTCATGTTGTATGCTGATGTCTAACTGTAAAGAATCTAAGAATGCCTTGCCCGTGATACTGCCTTGTATTCCTGAGAATTTCGAGCTATCCTTAGCCACAGTGGCTAGTTTCTTTTTGTAATCGGTAAGGGTCATTAACTTTTCATTTATAACTCTCAAACCAGGAAGGCCTTTCTTTTGCAGAGCTTCGATCTTGCTAAAAAATCTTTGCACTCCTGTGTCCATGGTCTGGACCTTTTCCTCCAGCTGTAGCATCAGTCATCTCTTGGTCAAGACTCTCTTGACCTCAAGGATGGTCTATGTCCTATCTTCAATCTTCAAATCCTCTAGCTCCTCTCTGGTTTTGGAATTCAGAAATTTGATGATCTCAACAACTTCTGTGGGCATCTCTCCCAGTTCTGCTCTTATCTGTTGGATTACTGAGAGGGGGGGTGAATCAGTAATAGAGCAATCTAATCCCTTTTAACCATATAATCCAAGTGTTATATCAATGAAGCATTATCATCCAATAACTGCAGAGTAAATAAGCAATGACCAAATGAACAATCATACACATACACAGTACACCAGTGTTTTACGTGGAAACCTAAATCGGGAGAAAACCATGGAATGCTTTTTCTTATATGTCTTGAAGAATTACATTCATTGGAAGAACCAACTTCCTTTGTTTTCCAGCTGCAACTGGAAGGAGGCTCCAACCCCCTAGATTCTCAGGCTACAACCTAAGGGAAGCTCCAACTCCCCAATTCTCTGGCTACAACCAGAAGGAGGCTACAACCCCCTATGTTCTCCGTCTACAACCGGAAGGTGGATACAACCACCTATCCTTGCCCTGTCCTGCCACCCTGAAGTAGAAGTAGAATGATGGAACCACTGTCACACTATCACTGTGAGATATATTGTTGTAAAACTGTACCAATAAATCTAAACTATGCATCAACTAGTACCTCAACCTGTAATCAACCTGTACCATAAACAAGTGCATTAACCATGCACCAACCTGTACCATAAACAAGTACATCGACCATGCATCGACCTGTACCTCAACCTGTAATCAACTTGTACCTTAAACAAGTGCATCAACCATGCATCGACCTGTACCTCAACCTGTACCTTAAACAAGTGCATCAACCATGCACCAACCTGTAATCAACCTGTACCATAAACAAGTGCATCAACCTTGCACCAACCTGCAATCAACCCGTACCATAAACAAGTGCATCAACCATGTACCAACCTATAATCAACCTGTACCAAAAATAAGTGCATCAACCATGCACCAACTTGTAATCAATCATGTGTCAACTACTCATCAACTATGACTCATCAATATGTTCCAACATCATCAACTATACACCTCATGTATGTGCGCCAACTCATCAACTACTTGTCTCAACCATGTACTCAACATGTACCACAACCAAAAGGCCTGATCAATTTCATCATCCAAATCTGATTTGTAGCTCTGTAATAGACCTGGTGTATATGATCACATTCCTGCAAACCTTCCTTAACTTTAAAAACAAGAGACTAACATTTTCATCAAACTTTTATGTAGTCTCACATGCCTAGTTTTGGATTAGTCAACAACCCTAACTTGAAGTAATCATAACTTTGAACCTGTAATGTATAAATATCTGAAACTGATACACAATGTTATTCAGTTTGTTTTATGCAATTCCTCCAAGTGTCACTACTTGGAACCTCTCAGAAAAGGAGTTATAGCAAAAATGGCATACCTTGCTGAATTATGGCTTATTCTAGAGAGCAACCTTGTAGAGCATGCCCCGCACAAAATATTTGATGAATTAATCTGAAACTGTTACATAAAATACTATATACTGTACCCTAACCAACACATTTTGTCTCACTTAATTTGGATCTGTTATGAAGAAGTTATGACGATTTTACCCGAAACACTTGATTTTGACTAGTTTCAGGACTGTCCACAAACCCTATTTTCCACGGAGTGTAACTCCCAAAATACAACGACCCACAAACTGATTTTTTAACCACAAATACTTGGATATTTTTTCTCACTTTCATATCAATTTCAGGGTCTGAATCATTATAAAAAAAGAGTTATAGAGAAAATGGTGAGATGACTTGAAAATAACATATCTTAGAAAGCACCATCAAAGGAATTTATCCTTCCTTGCATTTCGGCCTTCTTTTCTTCACTTTCCTCAGAATTTCGGCTTAGATATCATTTGGTTACCTCAGACACCTATATATATTCAATATGCTCAAGTGTGTTTCAAATGAGAGAGCCTTGCCTCTTATTTATACTCTCCAAGTAGCTTCCTTAAAAACATCTTCTAGGTCACTTGGCCCACTTTCCTTATTTTAGGGTTGGG
>ML778433.1:871688-889467 GCA_009831015.1 Picea engelmannii | reverse complement strand
ATAATTCAACTCGATGCACACTTCTAGGTAATTCCCGCGCACTTACTCAAGTGCACGCAACTCTATGAAATGTGCATACCCTTTCTTGATAACAATCCCCACGCACTTACCTAGGTGCGCGTAAAACCAAAACTTGGTGCCAATGACTCAATAACCTATATGTACATTTACATTTACAATTGGCACCATGACTCGGGTTTGTATTAGGGACATTACATTCCCCTCTCCCTTTTTTATGCACTTTCCTCGGTACATTTTATACACATGTACATACAAAATTTCAAAAGTCTTCAAAAATATGAGGATACTCTACTCGCATAGCATCATCGCGCTGCCAAGTTGTATCCTCAAGACCATACCAGGTCCATTGGACCTTTACCGGATCCATGACTTGATTCCAGAATTGTTTGATTTTCTGATCCAATATGCAAACCGATTGCACTTGAAAATCATCTTCTGGCTCCACCTAAATCACATTCCAATCAATAATATGATTAGCATTAGGTACGTACTTTTTAAGAAATAACACATGGAAAACATTACAAATACACAAGGATGCAAGCAATGAAAGCATATATGCGACAATACTAATCTTCTCAAGAATTTCAAATGGCCCACAATAGCATGCTACCAATTTAGAATACTTTCCCAACTTTAGGGGGCTACATCTGGCTTTTACTTCAAGAACACATGGTTACCCACTTTAAATTCTATGTGGGTTATGTCTTTATCTGCACAGTTTTTCTTCCTATCTTGGGTAACCTTTAAATTATACCACATCTTTACCATCTTCTCTTCCATTTACCTAAGCAGATCTAGCCCAACTACTACGTGGTCTGCTGGGTTATCCCAACTTACTGGCGTGTTGCACTTTCTACTAGAAAGTGCCTCAAATGGGCTCATCTTCAAGGATGCTTGATACCCGTTTTTATAAGCAAACTCTACCAAGTGAATTAGTCTTCCAATTTTGATGGTTTATCCATCACATAAATCCTGAGCATATCTTCAATCACACGATTTACTCCTTCTGTTTGTCCATATGTCTTAGGGTGATAGGTTGTGCTAAAGTTTATATTTATCCCAAATCCTTTGAATATCCCTTTCCAAAAGTTCGAGGTGAACTTGGAATATGTGTCAGACACAATTGTCTTGGGTACACCATGGAACTTAGAAATTTCTCGCATGTGTATTTCAACAATGTTGGTTTCCTTGTGCGCTAACTTCACTGGAATTAAATGAGCATCTTTAGTAAGCTTGTTCACCATTACTGTAATAGAATCATGTTGCTTAGGAGTCCTAGGTAGCTTAGTAACGAAATCCATGGTCACAACTTCCCACTTCCACTTACGAATGGGAAAAGGTTATAGCGAACTAGCTGGATGTTTGTGCTCAACCTTGACCTTTTGACATTCAAGGCATCTAGAAATAAAATCAACAACCTCATTTTTCATACCGTGCCACTAATGCCCAACTCACGAGGGAACAATTCCTAGCAAAACTCTCAGCTAGAGAGAATGCTCATGGGGCTGACAACCCACCTCTTCAATAAAAAAACTCTGGTTATAATACAAAAAAAACCTTTACAATATTTTCTCTACAGGTAAGGTAATAGTCGTCCTCTCTAGGATGGTCTGATCCCCTTCTAACCACGAGAAAAATGAATGATCATCCCCCTAAAATACTCTAAGGCCAACAATATATATTGCATGCCTTAAATTGGACACTTGTCACCTTTAAAAGTAGCTTTAGCCACTTTGTGACTCGTTCCCTTCCCTCAAGAACTTAGTATAAATAAATATCCATAAATTATACTTTTCAAAAATATTAATAAAATATTCCCTAGGACTTAATTCCCCCACTTTTTTCCATTTTTGGTGGAGTTAACCCCCCATCTCTTTTCGCTCAATCTGTCTACGCACAACGATGTGATATATTAATAACTTTAGTATGATTACATTTACATAGATAGGTGCACTGGCCTATTTGTATCCCAGCACACCAGCCTCATAACCACACAAGGTCTTCGGCCTCAAGTGCACACAACTCTATGAAATGTGCATACCCTTTCTTGATAACAATCCCCACGCACTTACCTAGGTGCGCGTAAAACCAAAACTTGGTGCCAATGACTCAATAACCTATATGTACATTTACATTTACAATTGGTACCATGACTCGGGTTTGTATTAGGGACATTACATTCCCCTCTCCCTTTTTTATGCACTTTCCTCGGTGCATTTTATACACATGTACATACAAAATTTCAAAAGTCTTCAAAAATATGAGGATACTCTACTCGCATAGCATCATCGTGCTACCAAGTTGTATCCTCAAGACCATACCAGGTCCATTGGACCTTTACCAGATCCATGACTTGATTCCAGAGTTGTTTGATTTTCTGATCCAATATGCAAACTGATTGCACTTGAAAATCATCTTCTGGCTCCACCTGAATCACATTCCAATCAATAATATGATTAGCATCAGGTACGTACTTTTTAAGAAATAACACATGGAAAACATTACAAATACACAAGGATGCAGGCAATGAAAGCATATATGTGACAATACCAATCTTCTCAAGAATTTCAAATGGCCCACAATAGCACGCTACCAATTTAGAATACTTTCCCAACTTTAGGGGGCTACATCTGGCTTTTACTTCAAGAACACATGGTTACCCACTTTAAACTCTATCTGGGTTTTGTCTTTATCTGCACAGTTTTTCTTCCTATCTTGGGTAACCTTTAAATTCTGCCACATCTTTACCATCTTCTCTTCCATTTCCCTAAGCAGATCTAGCCCAACTACTACGTGGTCTGCTGGGTTATCCCAACTTACTGGCGTGTTGCACTTTCTACTAGAAAGTGCCTCAAATGGGCTCATCTCCAAGGATGCTTGATACCCGTTTTTATAAGCAAACTCTACCAAGTGAATTAGTCTTCCAATTTTGATGGTTTAACCATCACATACTTTATCCATCACATAAATCCTGAGCATATCTTCAATCACATGATTTACTCTTTCTGTTTGTCCATATGTCTTAAGGTGATAGGTTGTGCTAAAGTTTATATTTATCCCAAATCCTTTGAATATCCCTTTCCAAAAGTTTGAGGTGAACTTGGAATCTGTGTCAGACACAATTGTCTTGGGTACACCATGCAGCTTAGAAATTTCTCGCATGTGTATTTCAACAATGTTGGTTGCCTTGTGCACTAACTTCACTGGAATTAAATGAGCATCTTTAGTAAGCTTGTCCACCATTACTGTAATAGAATCATGTTTCTTAGGAGTCCTAGGTAGCTTAGTAATGAAATCCATGGTCACAACTTCCCACTTCCACTTACGAATGGGAAAAGGTTATAGCGAACTAGCTGGATGTCTGTGCTCAACCTTGACCTTTTGACATTCAAGGCATCTAGAAATAAAATCAACAACCTCATTTTTCATATCTGGCCAATAATATTGCTTTTTGACTACGAAAATTGTCTTCTGGTAGCCTGGGTGTCCTGCATAAGGAACCTTATGCATCTCTGACAATATCAGACTTTTCAACTGTTGATCATTTGGCACATAAACTCTGCGCATATACCTGAGGATTTCATCCTCTCTTAGCTCATAACCTTCTAGTTTCTGTCGTGACATACTTTGTTGTAAGTTCCTCTTTGTGTCCACATAGTGTTGATCTGATTTGGAAACCTCTAAAATTCTATCGCTCAAATATAATTTGTACATGCTAATGATTGTAGCATGCATCTCATGCACTCTCCTATTGAGTGCGTCAACCACCTTGTTCTCTTTTCCTCTGATATGCTTTATGTCAAAGTCACACTCACAGAGGAATTCTAACCACCTGCTCTGTCTGGCATTTAAAATTGGTTGCCCAAGCAGATACTTTAGACCACTGTGGTTTGTTCTCAGCTCAAATATTTTACCCATAAGATAATGTCGCCACATCTTCAAGGCATGCACTATGGCTGTCAATTCTAAGTCATGAGTAGAATAGAGATTTTCGTGCTCTTTTAATTTCTTGATTCGTAGCATGCCACATGCCCATTATGACAAAGGACTCCACCAATCCCTTTCTTCCATGCATCCGTGCACGCAACGAATTCTGCATTTAAATAAAAAATTCTCAAAATTGGTGCACTTGTCAACAAACTTTTCAAGTGCTGAAAACTCCTTGCACAATCTAGAGTCCATTCAAATTGCACACCTTTCTTTTGCAAGGATGTAATTGGATGCACAATTTTCGAGAAGCCTTCAATAAACCTCTATAATAACCTGCAAGTCCCATAAAGGACCTCACCTCTGTGACATTTCTTGGTGTCGACCATTCCTCAATGGCCTTTATCTTTTTCGAATCCACAACTATTCCTTCCTTGGAAATAATATGACCCAAATAATGAATATGTCGCCGATAAAATGAGCACTTGCTCAACTTTGCAAGTTGGTGCTCCCTCAATACTTGTAGTACCATCCTCAAGTGTTTCTCATGCTCTTCTTCAGACTTTGAGTAAATAATTATGTCATCCAGAAATACAATGACAAACTTATCTAGGTATTCTCTAAAAACTCCATTCATCAAACACATGAAGACAACTGGTGCATTTGACAATCTGAATGGCACCAATGTGAACTCATAGTGTCATACCCTATTCTGAAAGCAGTCTTGCTAATGTATTCTTCGTTAATTCCCACTTGGTGATATCCATATCTAAGATCAATCTTTGAAAATATTTGCACACCCTTCAGCTAATCAAAGAGGTCATTTATTCTTGGCAAATGATACTCGTTCTTTATTGTTACTTTGTTCAACTACCTAAAGTTGATACAAAGTCTCAGCCTACCATCCTTCTTCATCATGAACAATACCGGGGAACCACAAGGTGACATAATTGGATGTATATACCCCTTCTCTAGAACCTCTTCGAGTTGCATCAATAACTCCTTTAGATCCGGCGTACTTATCCTATGAGGAGTCTTGGATACAGGTGTTGCTCACGGTATCAGGTTTATAGAGAAATCAACGTCTCTTTTCAGTGACAATCCTGGTATCTCTTTAAAGAAATCCTCAAATTCTTTCAATACTGTGCAGTATTCAACATTTGGCACTTTATCCTTAGGTGCCTCCTCCATGTGTGCTGCAAATACTTGACATCCTTTCCTGTAACTTTTCTGTAATTACAAGGCTGAAACTTCTCTGATAGTTACAGCTCTTGGAATGCCTTAAACTGCTCTTAAGTTTTATTCCTCATCCAAGCAAGTAAATTCCTTATTGTAATAGTCCAGGACAACATGATGCTGGTCCAACCAGTCCATACCAATGAGGCAATCATACGAGCCCAAAGGTATGATATTCAAATCAACCTTTCCATGCAGTCGATTCATTTCTAATGGACATGCCTTCACCATCTCATTAATTTTCCTTTTTTCTCCTATAGCTAACTACACTAACCAAGGTTTTCCAAGCTTTCTTCTTGGCAATTGGAAGCTTTCCACCATCTTAGGATCTAGATAACAATGACTAGCTCCTGAATCAATTAAAATAACAATGGGTTGGTCATTAATCTTACCTTCCACTTCAATCATGTGCGATTGAAACTCAAATTGCTTGTTATCCAGGGCTGCTTAAATCCTAGGTACATTTCTGCCCATGCCTTCAACTATCACAACTTGTTGTACATTGTGTGGAGGCCTCACCTTATCACATCTTTGAGGGAAATCTATGCACATATGATCTCCACCACAACTCCAACATTGAATAGGTTGTTGCTTTGGATTTTAATCCATTGTCTTCGTCATTATGGGTTCCTTGGGAGTTGTTTGTCCTGGTGCAATATTTATGAGAAATAGTGGCTTAGTCCCCTTCTTCCCTCGTTCTACCTTACTTTCATTTGGTCTTTCCAAGAATTTTGGAAAGTCGCTCTTCCATTTTGTTGATTATAAAGACATTTAGCATGCCTTATGGTTTCCTCCAATTTTTTAGGGTCACCATATTGTATCTTGTCATTGATAAATGAGGGTAATCCGCTTAGGTACCTTTGAAGTTTGACTTGCTCATCCTTAATGAATGCGACATATTTTATCATCTCTAAGAATCTCCTTTCATACTCATCTATTGTCATAATCCCAAGCTTGAGTTCAAAGAACTCCTTCATTTTCTTGTCATGGTATCTCATTTGAAAATGCCTCTTGAATTTCGTCCAAGTTGTTAGAATATGATGGATGTGCTCATTTTACCATAGACAATATCACTATCGTCTCCCAACCATAGGCTGAAGCCACCCTCCGAGCACCTTAACCTTGACAAAGAATCACTCCGGAAGAAAACCCTAGGCTAGATAGTCAAACAAAGGGTAGTGCACATTTCTCTAAGGATATCACACTAAACAAGAGCTGATCAGATAGTCCAAACCATAACCAAGAGATAGTCCAAGCCAAAACATAATCTGCTAGTTGCAGCAGTTGCAACGACAACTCTCCTCTAGACTTGCGCACAAACTAGCTAACTGCAGTGTGCACAAGTGAGCTCTGCAATTCTGAGAATGCCTGCCAGAATGAAGACTGACCTCCTGTATTTATACTAATTTTGGCTAACTGCCTGGGCTGACTTCTCATTCTGGGTACCTATTTACTTAGTATATATTATTTCTTTTGGACGACTTCTTCTCTTGGAGGCTAATAACCTAATACAAATTATCCTCTTGAGACAACTTGTCTTCTAGGGTTATTAGCTAACTCATTAGGGTTTCTTATTGCTTCCCTGAATATTCTATTCTTGTCAGGTTTACACGTGGAGGTAAATACCTTCCGCAGCTACCATAATATCAACACTCCCTCCTAGATAGGGAGGTATTAAAGGTAATGGTCTTGAGCACAAACATACCATTCACCCGGTAGCATCAACTTAGTTGTATAGACTATCTCATGACTAGATCATGAGCACCATCATCACCAACAATGTCATCAACTGCATCATCTCTCGAATCCATACTCCATCTGAGTAATCAGACATGATGCTAGATAAGTCACTCACACCACATAGTGACACAAGAGCCATTCTTCTAATCTGGACATATGTCCTAGAAGAATAAATGTTTTGAGCCATTTTCCGTCTGGGAAATCTCTGTCCTTTGATCATCCATCTAGCTGATAATCATTTCCAAAACTGTTGATAGTCTTCAAGGCAATCAGAACAATATCATTCAATATAACACAACTGTGTCTATCCATAGTAGTACACAACTACAATCTAGTGGTACACTACCACACCAAGTAGCACACAGATACTTGATCCGTGACGTATAGTCACAATCAGTGGAACACATCCACCACAGTAGCATACATCTATTGTCTAGAGACACACAGTCTCCATAACAATCATCTAATATCAACCTGCACAGAAAACATTGTTATGATATAAACCGAATCATATGGCTCATTCTTCCACTCACATCTGTGAGATCTTGGAAGAGCATCTGCCCTCAGAAGGTAAAACATCAATGATGAGCTCTCTGGACTATTCTTCTCAAGCAAGGAAGAATAACTGTCCCGATTTCTGAGCCTGGACCATTCCCCACCCTGGGCCATTCCTCTGGCACTAAACAAAGTACAACCTGGAGAGAATGAGTCTGCCCTAAGGAATGTCTATCCCTGATTGTTGAACCTGGATCATTCCCCACCCTGGGCCATTCCTCCGACACTAAACAAAGTGTAGCCTGGAGAGAATGAATCTGCCCTAAGGAATGACTGTCCAGACCATTTCCTAAGGAAATGACTATCCTGCACCAACCTCCAAAACAAACCATTCTTCAAAACTTCTCAGAACTGTGAGCTTCGAAAGAATGACTGTCCAGTGAGGTGGGCCAGTCTTCTTGAGTAACCCTCAAGAAGAGAGACTGCCCTAGACCATTCCCCATGTTAACCACAATGGGAAATCGTTGTCTATCGTACATCAACAATCCATCGAACCATTTTCATTACGAAAATGACCGTTCGATCTGGACCATTTTTCGAACTGGAAAATGCTTGTCCGTAAAAAATCTCAAACCACTTTCCAAACTGGAAAGGAATTACTCATCCTGGACCATTTTTCGAACTGAAAAATGATTGTCCATAAATCAATAACACATCAGTGCTCCCTCCCAACCTAGGAGTCATCTCTTCCTTTTTCAATAAGGAATTCATCTCCACGAGCTCCAACTTGAGTACGCAAACTCTTTCATCTTGAACGGAAGATTTACCAAAATGTCTACTCATCTGCTCATATGTGGAGATATGTATTGGAGAACTACTTTATCCTTTCTAGACTTCATCACAGAGAATGTAATGCTTGATCTCAAATGTACTTTGGTTTTTCTGGAACATTGGTTTTCTTTGAAGGCTTCATATAGCTCTGATCAATAAAGTATATCATTGTTGGATTCCTCTTTGGTTCCTGCTAGCTCATAATATCGTGGCAAGGGTAAAACTGGAACATATCCAAGTGGTACTTCTTCTACCATCATGAGAGTTTGTCATGGATTAGCAATCCATCATTCTAAGCTTCTGAGTAACCATTATGATACAATATCTTTGATATATAAAGTCTTCATCATGCTTTTGCTATGCATTGGAGGTTCTCCACCAAGTTGTCTTCTTCCATCTGCATACAAGGGTCTCTCTCTGGTGTACCTCAAATCCTTGAGGTTTCTCTTCATACGCTCTTTGTTCAATTGCTCTGGAGAACAATCTATGCATTCATCTGATGTAGAACTCCAACCCATGGATATTGCATATGATATAATAACTCATGTAGTGGTAGTCTGGTTTACTGGAACAAGTAGTCATCATAGTCTTCTCCCTCCATCTGGGAGAACCTCTAGTTCTATATCTTGCAATTCTTGCATTCATATACACTGTTCTTCACCACAACTTTCAGTTCCTTTGCTTGATTGCTTTTAGTGAGTTCATATCAGGCTGGTAATCTTGTGATTCTCGATACAATGACTGGTTGTTCTGTCTTCTCTTTCTTTCTTGGAATCTTCATGTTCTTCCTCATGTTTATATTTGACTCTTGGGTCCATGTAGTTTCTTATAGATTCCATTCCCTAAATATTCCACTGCTTTCTTTCATCATAGGATCACGGATGTGGATGGACAACCAGGGATACTTTAAGGCTTCTCTTTGAAGAAGACTTCTTCTAAGGTTGAACTGAACACATAATCCTTTTCATGGCTACTACCATGGATATATACTTCCTCATATTCAATGGATCATAAGATTAGATCCCTCCTAATCGACTCCCTCCATATAACAAAGTCAATGCTTTCGTCTACATCCTTGTTGCCTTTTGCAAGGTGTCATAAGTCTTTCTCCAATTTCTTCTCGATTGTTGATTTCGACTTATCTTGCAACATGTTACTTATGTAATAACTTCCGCATGATTTGTTTGATGTACTTCATCCTTTCATGTGTTTTGTCCGACTTGTAGTCATAATGATAGCAATCCTTATCTTGTTGTTCTTCCTTAGGTATAGTTCTTCTTGAAACATATTATCTTCTAAGAGATAGATATACAAGATATGTACAGAGACTATGCAAACAAGATATGTACAAGAACTATTAAGAATATTGTTACCTTGTCTTTAGAGGAAGAAGTCTGCTTTATCCTGCTTGGTTTTCCTTGAGGGTTTCCTTTCTTCGGCAACTGATGCTTCGTGTGTCTCCTTCCTTTTCTTTAGCTCGGGATGATGATTCTTGTAATGACCATATTTTCGACAGCTGAAGCATTGTATTTCTGACATATCCTTCTTTTGATTTGGCTTCCTTTCAAACTTCCTTTTGTTCCCGAAATTCTTGGATCTTGTTGTGAAGTCTTGATCATCGTACTTCTTTTGAGGTTTCTCTTTTGCATTGATCCTTGACTCTTCTTGAGCACAACAAGTCCAAAGTTCTTCAAATGTAGAATACTCCTTCCTTGTGTTCATGCTTGCGACAAATGCATCCCATGTCTTAGGAAGACCATTGAGTACTATGTTTACCTATTCCTTCTCTGAAATGATCTCTTCAATAGCTTGTAGTTGATCTCTTAACTGAGATATTTTCACAAAGTATGATGTTATGTTGTCATCATCATTCATCTTCATGTCACAGAGCTCATTCTTTAGACTCATTACTTGTCCAATGTTTCTGACTAAGAAGAGGTTTGTTAGGGCATCGTACATCTTCTTCGATGAGTCAAGATGGGAGATGTAGGGTATCAAGTGGTCTTTTATAGAGTTCACTATGATACTCATGGTATTGGTATCACAGTCTTTGAACTTCTCCATTACTGCAACGTTCTGCAATTCCTTCTCTTTTCCTTCTTCAAACTATGGTTCCACGATCTTTCCTTTCACGATATCCAACACTTGATTCTTGGCAAGGATGAGGTCAATCCTTGTCTTCCACGCTCCGAAGTTAGAAGCTCCATCTAACTTGTTTTTTGACTTCATAGAGTAAGTCATGGCTGTTTTGACTTGGTCAACCCTAGATTTGACCAAAAAATAAAACTTGACGTCTTGGCTTGCTGAGAGTACTAGGAGATGCGCTAGGCTAGGGTGCAATGGTCTATCTGGAAATTAGGTCAATCCCTTCACTTAAGGTGACTCAACGAGAGGGTTATGGCTTTTGCAACTACACCTGCTAGTAACCCTAGCGACAATGCTTTGGTGGCTGCTCCTGCTAGAAACCCCAACGACAGTTCTTCAACGAGCTTAATATCCTTATGGCTATGCTCCCTTCCAGTGGTTAGACTGAATGAAGGAGGTGAGGACAATAACCTGTTAGAATATGATGGATGTGCTCATTTTATCATAGACAATATCCCTATTGTCACCCAACCATAGGCCGAAGCCACCCTTCGAGCACCTTAACCTTGACAGAGAATCACTCCGGAAGGAAACCCTAGGCTAGATAGTGAAACAAAGGGTAGCACACCTTTCTCCAAGGATAGCGCACTAAACAAGAGCTGATCAGATAGTCCAAACCATAACCAAGAGATAGTCCAAGCCAAAACGTAATCTTCTAGCTGTAGCAACTGTAACGACAACTCTCCTCCAGACTTGTGCGCAAACTGGATAACTGCAGTGCGCACAAGTGAGCTTTGCAGTTCTGAGAATGTCTACCAGAATGAAGACTAGCCTCCTGTATTTATACTAATTCTGGCTAACTGCCTGGGCCGACTTCTCATTCTGGGTACCTATTTAGTTAGTATATATTATTTCTTCTGGCCGACTTCTTGTCTTGGAGGCTAATAACCTAATACAAATTATCCTCTTGAGCCGACTTGTCTTCTAGGGTTATTAGCCAACTCATTAGGGTTTCTTCTTGCTTCCCACAATATTCTATTCTTGTCAGGTTTACATGTGGAGGTAAATACCTCTCGCAGCTACCATAATATCAACACGAGTAACCTTCTTCTCATCATTGTGTTGCACTTTCATGAACTGATCCCACCACATTGATGCTTTTCCTTTTAGTCGATAGATGGAAATTATCCCTTCTTCCTGTGCAGAATAATTATGCAACTGGAAGTACTTCCTCGTACCCAAAAACCAAGTCTCTGCACCTTCATCCTTCTTGTGCTCATCGTCAAAGGTAGGAGGCTTAATCTTATTCATTTCTCCCTGTAGCTCATCCACCCTCGTCCTTTCCTTATGATTTTTGATAAGAGATGGACTTGAGCTACTGCGATATTTATTGAATGAATGCTTTGGTGAGTGGTGATGTTTCCCATCAACACTTCTTGCTTTTCTTCTCTCATCATGAGACCTGTGACTTCCTGATTTTCTTGACTCTATCTCCTTATCCATTTTCTTTTCTATTTTGTCCAAGCTTTGCATCAACTTGATATTGAAGTCATTTTGTTGCTCCTTGGCTTTCATAAGCCTTTCATTATCAACTTTATAGATTTGGACATCTTTTTTCAGTCCCTTTATGGTTTCTACCAGGTTTATGCGCTCCTCCTTGGATTATGTACCATCAACACCCAAACCGACATACAAATCCCCGAATTCATCATGAGGGTTGTAACTTATTTGTGCATTTTCCATGCTTTTTGAACTTTTGCGTTGATTCTGGCCTGCTTTGATCGCTGATAATTCTGCAAAATGTGCAGGCAACAAGATTTGTTAGGTGAATTCATGAGACAACTTCATGAAAAATCTGCACCATCTTGTCAGAACCTTTTCTTTCAAAGCCCATGTGGGCATTGGTATCAACACACACCAATGCACTATGCCAATATTTAACATGTACACCGTGTATCCGTATTGCACATGCACCACAAATTTGTTTCGTGCAACCCTAAAATTTAGTGTGTACACTTGTGCATCATTTTTTACTGTGGAGTTCCAGTGTTGCACACCGAAATATCCAACATTTAGCGTGCACATCTGAGCATTCTTATTTTATGCGCACCATGGCCATGTTGTAACTCGAAATTTGGCCACTTACCAGTCCGAATTTTTCCTAAAGTAGGTACTCATTCCATGCAGGCTTAGTGTTGAAACCAGAGCTCTAATGCTTCTTATTGGCCTCTGGCCCATACAAGTCCAGTGTTGAACCAATAGATTTGGTACCATACTGTAATGTCCCCAACCACCCATAATGGGCCATGTAACACAAACTCAACTTATGTCACTCTAATATCAATCTGTAACATCACCCAGCTTGCTACCGAACCATGCTACTTCAAAACTTCAGTGTGTCTATTCTACTCTATACACTAGTCTACGCAGTGTTATTGAAGTATCACGCTCAACCCCAAGCTGAATGGTGCCACCCAAACTTTCCTTTTCTAACACAACTTATAACAGTGGAAGTAACTTGATTCCATGGCGTGCACCAACTTATTGGGCACACAACTTCATTGCACGTGTAATCCACTTTGAACGTGTGATCTCTACCATGCATGCAACCATTCTGGCATCACACGCCAAATCTGATTTCCTTGTGTGCGAGGTCTACTTACTTATGTACACCAACGAATTCCAGTCTTTTGTGCACATAGACTACTTCCCTACATGCACAACCTTTCAAACCTCACCTCAGAGATTCATGACCATTATCATAAGGTTAACTCAGTAGGAAAAACTATCGACTGTTGTCATACTCATGAACAACTACAATTACTGGCTATCAACACCACACTTACATGTACAAGAAACATTAAACATAATAACAATTACTTATATGCAACAACATACAAGAATTAAACCCATAATAAACATAGATTATTAAGCACACAATAAATGAGACAAGCACATAAAGACACATATCTTTTATGAAAAGTGACCAACTGCACGCAGAAATCAGACGTTCCTCCTGGCCATAAATTTTGTTTCTCATAAGATTTCAGCAACAGGTCACCACCAAGCTGGGACTTAACTCCACCAGAGTAAGAGAGTTCCTAATGATAAGCTAAGGTTTGATACTCAACATAAGTTCTCAATCCAAGGTGTCACTGCTACAACTAGTCTACAATCTCTCATTCCACACACACATGTTACACCCAAGGAAGTGTGCCTCTTCTCTGCTTAATATTACTTCAGTTGTCCCACTTCCCTTCTAGCGTTCTAACAACATGCCAGACATGAAGCATCAGATCTTTTAATACCTAACTCACCAGGGAAGGATTCCCAACAAAAATCTCACCTGGAGAGAATGCTCATGGGCCTAACAACCTTCCTCTTCAACAATAAATTTATCACCTAGAAAGAATTCTCACGGGCTTGACAACTCGCCTATTCAACAACAAAACTCTGGTTACAATACAAAAAAAACCTTTACAAGACTTTCTTTGTAGATAAGGTAATAGTCGTCCTCTCTCAGAGGGTTTGACCCCCTTATGCCCACGGGAAAAACGAATGATCATCCCCCCAAAATACACTAAGGCCAACAATATATATTACATGCCTTAAACTGGACACTTGTCACCTTAAAAAGTAGCTTTAGCCACTTGGTGACTCTTTCCCTTCCCTTGGAAACTTACGATAAATAAATATCCATAAATTACACTTTTTCAGAAATATTAATAAAATATTCCCTAAGACTTAAGTCCCCCCCTTTTTTCCCTTTTTGGTTGAGTTAGCCCCCCATCTCTTTTTGGTTGATTTATCTACGTGCAACAATGTGATATATTAATAACTAGAGTATGATGACATTTACATGGATAGGCACACTTGCCTATTTGTATCTCGGCTTGCCAGCTTCATAACCACACAGGCTGGTGAGCCGAGATACAAATAGGTTGGCGAGCAGAGATGGGTACCGAACTAGTTTCCCTTGAGGATAACTGCTCTCACCAGCCTAACGGGTCTCCCATGGTGGAAGAGAAGAGGAACGAGGGAGTGGAAGATCCCATCAAGCTGTTTCTCGCAGAATCCCTTGCGCAACAAAGGAACGAGATGTTGGATAATTTTTCCCAAATCCTTCAATGATTGCCGACAATAACAAGCGTGTCTTTGTCAAGTAGTTGTGTTGGAGACAATACCCCATTCAAGGTACAAGTTAATTTTGATATTCCCATATTTGAAGGTCATATTGATGCAAATGCTTTGGAAAAATGCTTAAATTTGCTAAAAGGTTATTTCTTTGTTCACAAGTTTTCCGACAGAGAAAAGATCACCCTTGCGCTCCCTAAGGTTCTCCCCCATGTCAAGCATTGGTGGGAAACTTATGGGGAGAAAAAATCCATAGAGGAGTCTAGAATATTTGGGGTCGAGCCCACTTGAGATTTTTTTATGGATGTGATCAAGGATCAATATTACCATGTGGGAAACTATGATGACCAATACATGAAATGGACCACGACGCATTAAAAGCGGGACCGAATAGTGCCAGAGTTCACAAATACCTTCCATACCTTATGCACAAAGCTTGGTATCAAAGACTCTCAGCAGAATCTGGTAATGAAATACCACGGGGCTCTACACAGGTACATCCAAACTGGAATGGAGTTTCTGGACATCTCATCACTGGGAGTCGATTATACATATTCTATCAAAATTGAGTAGAAATTTAAGCCACAGAACAAGTGGGAATCTGTGTCTGCAAATCCACAACAACCAAAGTATGGTAAAGGAAACCCTAACTCACAGAATGGTCAACCTCAAGACAACCAGTCCAAGCCACAAGAAAAGAAGGGCATCAGGAAGATAAAAAAGTACACTAGGAAGTGGTGCAACTTCCACAAAATCCCTTAGCACAACACCGATGAATGTCGCTTGAAACAATCATTGGTGGACGAGCTTAAAGAAACAGAGCCAAGCCCCGACTTAGACTCCAATTCAGACAATAATAAAAGGAGACAAATAATTGATGTAGAACCCACACTTACTGTCGCAACTGCAACAATCCAACCAGAAGAACTAGAGGACCTTGAGGAGGGGGAGGGCCTTTTCCATTCACAAATGTGGGTGAAGGGGACTCCACTGCATTTTATTTTTGATAACAAAATCCAGAAGAACCTCATCTCGGCAGTGGTCTACAAGTAGTTTGATTTTCCAACAACACCAAACCTGCAACCATACAACATCGGATGGCTTTGCCAAGGACAAGATATTCATGTCAGCCAACAGTGTCACCTGTCATACAACATCAAGCCCTTCAAGGATGAGGTACTATGTGATGTTGCTCCACTGGAAGTATGTAATGTTCTGTAAGGCTAACCATATACGTGGAGGTGTCATGTTGTTTATGAGTCTCGAATCCGTAGCGTCATTGTTACTCTGGGAGGTCATCCCTACAGGATACTAGAGGTAGTTCCGACTACTATACCGACAAAACAGTGTCGCAAAGTAATCTCTCATACCACAACATTTAGCCTCTTCACAACATGGTCAGAAGAGAAGGAAACTGCAACCACTACAACCTCGTCCCAAGACCCTTCTATCCATCAGAAGCAGATCAACAAGATTGTAGAACAACACCAAAGTATTCCTACTGCACCTACAGGGGTGCGTCCACACTGCCTAGTCAAACCAAGTTACGATAAATCCCTTCATGTTCTTTATGCTGCATCTTCACTGACAGAGTCTTCCCACACTCAGGTAGATCATGCAACCAGATTGGTTAAACAGATTCAACCCCTCCAACAACAAGTTCATAACAACCTTCAACAAGTTAAGCATGAAAACTTATTCAGTGAGGCAAGCAACTCACCAAAGTTCAGATCCAATAAAATATTGTATGGGGACTTGACTCAATGGAGAGAATTGCTTCCTAAGGGCGGAGGATTGATTGAGGTGGAAATTGGTGGCCATCCACCTATTCCACTGGCTCAAGATAGGGGTTTCCACTTTGGCAGTTTTTGTACAACTTTTTGGGTCCTAAACTTATGGGGTCGTTTTGAGGCCCTAAACAACGTTTTCTAGGCCCACCTCAGTCACAATGTAGGCTTTTGCCAAAGTGTGATGAAACAATGTGTAGTCCTCGGACAAAAATTTCAAACGAGATATCGTGCATCCCAAACAAAGATCGTATGCAACATTTATGCCCTTGGGAAGTTGACGTACTGACTACCCCCATCGAGGCCCACAAACCTTTTTGCATTTCCTCTTCTAGGGTTAGGTTTTTTTATTTTCATGATAAAAAGGCCTCTAGAACCTCATTGTAAACATCATCTCTTGCGAATGAGCGTAGCCATTACATCTCTTCTCAGAGATAAGCTGCCACCATTCTAGTGACTCGTTCACTCTGTAATTTTACGGTTTTTGCACATTATCTCATTAATAAAAATTGTGCATCACTGTATCTCTATGTTTATTGTAATATTTTTGTGTATCTCGCAATATCTGTGTATATTTCATTGTTATATCTCTGCCTTCATTTCATTCTCAAAATAATCTGGATCACACTTTCCTATCGAGATGAGTATGGCTTGAAAGTACTATGAGTTTTTGGCAAGCAAAAATACTATGATCCCACCCTTCAATTAGACAAAATGATGGCTAATATCATCTAGAGGCAAATGCTCTGACGAGATTGCACTCTACTATATAATTGTGACATATGTGGCAATTATGATAAAATGACATTTATGTAACTAATTTCTATGAATATCTAAGGGCACAATTTGTAATTTTGCAAAAACTTTGGAGACAGAGTTTATCACAAAGGTGGCCCGTTATCGTTATCCTATACAAGTTTGGGTATTTGGAGAAAATGTGATAATAGATGGCATTTATATAACTAATTTTGAGGAATATCCAAAGACAATTTTTGTAGTTTTATGTGATTTTAGGGAACCAATATTATCAAAATGACAAACAATTATTAGAAAACAGTCAATCCTAATGGAAGAATACTAAACAATAATTGATTTTCCTTTTTTTTTAAGTGCTTAAAGAAACATGCTCTGACACACTGCACACAAAGAGAGAACTTCCTTTAACTTAAGTGCCAAGTCTGTGGGATATCTATTCCAGCGAAATCACTAGAGACTTGCAGCTAGCCTCATCTGCCAGATCTAAAAGATATCTATTCCATCAAAATCATGTAAGACTTGCACCTGGCCTCATTCTTTACAAGCATATGTCCATCTTAACCCAGATCTATTAAGTCACGAGAGGGATACAAAACTCAAGGTTAAAACCTCAATGTTTTGCAACTTCAAATACTATTTAATAAATATTGAGATTTGGACCTCTCGTTTTTGGATACTTCTTGATGAGTAGTAGATCCAAGGTTAAGATGGATCTATTTGTATTTTAGTGACATTATCATTGTGTAGGCTCGTTTTTTTTTTTTTTT
>ML778433.1:845350-871659 GCA_009831015.1 Picea engelmannii | reverse complement strand
TTTAACTTTTTTGGTGTATCCAAGTTTAAAATGAATCTATGCTTAGTTTGGTAAGTGAGACTAATATTATGTCGACTCTTTTTTGGTTATGGTTATTAAGATAAATAAGATGGAGGCTCTTTTATCTTTTTTGGTGTTACACACATACACTCAAATACACTTAGTACCAACAATTTCCTCCACCCAAGCTGTAGACCACCTTACCTCTCTTCATGCAAAGAGCAAGGTTTGAGAGATATCTAATCCATCAAAACCACTCGAGCCTTGCACCTAGCCTTATCCTTGAGCAACAGGTCTATGGGGTATCTATTATGTCAAAATCACCAAAGAATTGCACCCAACCTCATCCTTTTAAGTGTTAGGTCTAAGGGATATCTACTTTGCCAAAATCACTTACAACTTTCACTTGGCCCCATCCTTGACTGGAAGATATGAGGGACATCTATTCGGTCAAAATTGCTCAAGACTAGCACACAACCTCATCCTTAAGTGCCAGGTCTAAGGGATATCTATTATGCCAAAACCACCCAAAATTTTCACCTGTCCTCGTCATTAAGCGATGGGTCTGAAGAATAAAACTGCCTAGTACTTGTACCTGACATCATCTTCACATGCCAAGTTTGAGGATTACTGTTCTGCCAAAATTTCCCAACACTTACACTGGGCCTCATCTTCAAGTGCCAAGTCTATTCCACCAAAGTTGCTTTGGATTTGCACCCAAACTTATCCTTAACTTCCAATATCGGGGGATATCTATTCTGCCAAAATTGAGCAAGCCTTACACCAGGCCTCATCCTTAAGTGCCACGTTTTAGAGATATATTTTCCATTGCACACATCCTCATCCTCAAGTGCCTTGTATGAAGGATATTTCTTCCACCAAAATTGCCCCTATGAAACTCATGCTATGTAGGTGGGGAAAATCATAACAAGCATGGAACCTGATGAAGGGATTAACACTCCAACAACCTCACATGTTTCTCAACACCCCATTGGCTAAACAACAATTAATTAACCATACATACATTAAAAAGTAATCACACATGTTTGAGAAAAGGATGAAAACTTGCCTCTAAGATCTTGCAGGTATGCTCGAATGTTTGTTGATCCATGGGCCGAATGACAACCAAATCACAACCCCTTAGGAATGGGTTGAGTGGACTTATGGAAACACCTTGCAACATACTCTCCATGCGAACAGTCAATCTGGTGTACTGCTTGAAAGTTTCTCCCACGAGAACACCCAAAACCTCTCTGTGAAATCTCACGTTCTTTGCCAATGTTGGGGAAGCTTCGAGCAGTGCTTGTAATGGCAGCGTAGTGATCGTGCATCGATATAAATTGAATATTACTCATGATATAGAGTGGTTGAATGTGATTCCGCTGTAACCTAATTCCAGTGCCTTTACTACTAATTTTACCCTCGTGTCCCTGAAATTTTTGACCTTGTTTTTGTCCTTTGGTGTTAGAAAAATAGGATCGCGGAGCAATAAAATAAAACAAATGCAGAAATAAAACACATAAGATACACAATACAATAGAGACACAGATATATGTGGTTCATCCAGTGTGGGCTAAATCCACCAAAGAAATTTCTAGGTCCTTCCTTTTTATTATCCAGCAAAATGAAGGGATACAACCTACAACACATCCGTTGTAACTTCCTCTTCTTTCTTTCACAGTCTCCTCTCTCAGAATATAGTATTCGTGATAATACACAACCACAATACAATTTCCTCATAAGAGAGGGTTGTCGTCTTGGGAAAAAACCCTAAAGTAACTTCTACTATTAGATCTGTGACCTTATAATGATCAGTCCAGATTGACTATGAAATTACTATAATTTACAAGGCATTTTTTCCCAAAATTTCACTTCGAGGGCGTTTCCCCCAATTCCCCCACCAAAGGGGGGATACAAAAAAATTTGCTTCCCCCTCGGACCCCCCCTAGCGATAGTTGTGGGGTGGAAATCCCCCTCACACCCCCCGTTAGGGAATGGGGTCCAAGCACGACTGAAACAAACCTATGAATCAAGAATATAATCAGGCTCCACAACCGACAATCTCCAACTTGGAGACTGATCACAACAACTCCACTGTTGTTGTAGCTGCTGGACTATACTCCTTTTTGGACCTGGAAAATTTCTCCTCTTCACCTTCATGCTTGAAGGAAAACTGAACCTAAGCAGGAACTCAGTTTCTCCTCGGTTACTCCCTTTGTTAACATGTCTGCAGGATTATGGCTAGTATGTATCTTTTCCAACTTCAGATGTCCATCTTCCAAGATGGATCGTATGAAATGGTACCTAAGTTGTATATGCTTAGTCTTTCAATGGAAGGCTGAGTTCTTTGCAAGATGAATGCCACTCTCATTATCACAGTACGACCTGTTATTCTCTTGCTTATTTCCCAATTCCTCCATAAACCTCCATAATCAAATCATTTCTTTACTAGCCTCTCTAGAAACAACATACTTTACTTCTGTTGTTGAAAATGCAACAACCTTTTGTAGTTTTGAAATCCAACTTATTGTTGTTCCACCTACATTAAAAACATACCCCGTGGTGCTTCTCCTGCTATCTTTATCACCCGCCATATCTAAATCAACATATCCATGTAGAACAATGTATGAACCTCCAAAATGTAATGCATGAGTAGCAATACCTCTCAAATACTTGAGAATCCACTTTATTGTCTCCCAATATTATTTACATGGATTGTTCATATACCTGCTCACAACTCCCACTGCATGTGCAATATCTGGTCTTGTGCAAACCATCGCATACATCAAGCTGCCAATTGTTGATGAATAAGGGACCTTGGACATGTATTCTATCTCCTCATGTGTCTTGGGACACATTTCCTTGGTTAAGTTGAAATGGTTGGCCAGAGGTGTACTAACTAGTTTTGCATTCTGCATTCTAAACCTCTCCAACACCTTCTCTATGTACTCACCCTGAGACAATGTCAAATTGCGATTTTTCCTCTTTCTTGTTATTCTCATACTAGGATTTTCTTTGCAACACCCAAATCCTTCATCACAAATGAATTAGCTAATTTCTTCTTGAGCACATTTATATCTTGCATGTTATACCCTGCAAAAAGCATGTCATCTACATACAATAACAAGATAGTATAGCTTCCATTTTCTAGCATTTTAAAATAAACACACTGATCATAATGACATCTACTATAACCTTGTTTTGTCATAAACCTATCAAACTTCAAATACCACTACCTTGGAGCTTGTTTTAGGCCATACAAACTCTTCTTCAACCTGCATACCAAATTTTCCTTCCCTTTAACCTCATACCCATGTGGTTGCTGCATATAAATCTCTTCATCCAAATCCCTATGGAGAAAAGTTGTTTTGACATATAACTGTTCAAGATGCAAATCTTCTACTGCCACAAGTCTTAAAATAGTCCTAATTGAATTCATTTTAACAAGAGGAGAAAATATTTCATCAAAATCTATACCTTTCTTTTGTGCAAACCCCTTTACAACAAGTCTAGCCTTGTTAAATTTTTTGCCTCCATCTTCTTCCTTCAACCTGTAAACCCATTTATTTTGCAATGCTCTTTTTCCTGCAGGCAACTGAACCAAGTCCCAAGTCTAGTTATTTACCAAGGAATCAATTTCATCTTTCATGCCTTGCTCCCACTCCTTTTTAGTTTCTACCTGCATTGCCTCTTCATAACTTTCTGGTTCACCAGAATCAGTCAACAATAAATAGTACAATGAAGGAGAGTATCGTTCAAGGGCTCTACTTAACCTCGTAGATATTATAACAACACTTGCATGATTTTTAGGTACATGTTGCTCCTGTTGTTGTACATTTTGATTTTCTGGTACCTTTGGAATTTCTTTTTCAGTTATCTCATCAAGCACCATGTATTTTGGTTTTTCTTTTTCCTGTTTTCTTTCCCTGCAACCGATCTTTGTACATGACCTTCTCATTGAATATGACATCTCTACTCCTAATGATTTTTTGATTTTCATAATCCCATAAGCGATAACCAAAATCATTAACACCGTATCCAATAAAGGTACTCTTCTTGGATTTTTCCTCAAGCTTTGTTCTATTTTCTTTATCAATATGGAGAAATACTTCACAACTGAAAGTCTTCAAAAAAAATAGTTTACCTTTTTACATGTCCATGTCTCCTCTAGAATTCCACCATCCAAAGAGCTTGAAGGTCCTTTGTTTATTAAGTAAACAACAATATCTACAACATCTGCCCGAAATTGTAAGGGCAACCCAACATGCAATCTCATACTCCTTGCACACTCCATGATTGTCTTATTCATCCTTTCCGACACACCATTTTCTTGTGGTGTTCCTTGAACTGTTTTCTCTCTATGAATCCCATGGTATGAAAAATAATCATCAAACTCACTGCAATATTCACCTGCATTATCTGATCCGAGACACTTCAACCTTTTTCCTGTCTCATTCTTAACCAAAGCTTTCCATTTCTTAAAAGTATCAAAAACATCAGATTTTTGTCGAATGCAATAAACCTAAGTTTTTCTAGTTGCATCATCAATAAAAGTAACATAATAATGAGAGCCACCAAGATATGATACATGAACTGGTCCCCATACATTTGTATGCACAAGCTCTAACCTTTCACTCTTCTTTTCTTTTCCGACTCTGAGAAATATGACTCTCTTATGTTTTCCATAAACAAAATGCTCACATAAATCCAAATCAATTTGTTTAAGATCTGGCAACAAATTTATTTTGTGAAGTATCTGCATCCCCTTCTCACTCATGTGTCCAATTCTATGATTCCACATCGTTGTATCCACTCATGTAGAAGCTAAAGAGATAGAAGAATAATTATTACCAATACATAAATACAATGTACCTACCTTCTCTCATTTTGTTATCATCAGTGATCCTTTGGTGACTTTCCATGCTGTATTTGTAAATATAGATATACAACCTTCACTTGCCAACTACCCAGTTGAAATTAGACTTTTCCTTAGATCTGGAACATGTCTTACCTCTTTCAACAACCATTGGTTTCCATTCTTTTACTTTATTTTTACCTTACCCATTCCAACAATTTTGCATGCTTCATCATCACCCAAATGAACTTGTCTAAAATCACCTTGAACATAATATAGAAAAAATTTCCTATGGGGTGTGACATGAAATGAAGCCCCTAAATCTAATACCCAATACTGAGAAATATTATCTACACAAAGAATCAAAGCATCTTGTAACACATCATCTGTTACATTTTCTTCCTGATTTTTTTCCTGCTGTCCATCTCTTTATTTCTTTGGAGCTCTGCTCTCTTTCTTTAGATGTCCTTTCTTCCCACAATTCCAACACTCTATCTTTCCCAGTCTGGATTTGGATCTGCCCTTCCTAGAATTCCCACAGTTCCCTTAGCCCTTTCCTCTATCCTTTTGTCTTCCCCTGTTCTCCATTTTTAACACATTACATGATGTCTTGCCTGTGCTTTTTTGTCGCATTTCCTCGCTAAGGATAACACCAACAACATCATCAAATTTTAGAGTGTTTGAACCAGAGATAGAGTTACTTAGAGACATGACCAAGCCATTCCAACTTTTTGGCAATCAACACAAGATTAGAAGAGCCCTGACCTCATCATCAAAGTCCAATTTTACAGAACTTAGTTGATTAGTAACCGTATTAAATTCATTTAAATGATCTGCAACAGACCCACCTTCTGACATATTCATATTAAATAATCGCTTCATTAGAAATACCTTATTGGACGTCAAGGTTTTTTCATACAATTTAGCCAATGCATCCATCAACTCCTTCGTTGTATTTTATTTTGAAATATTGAAATCCACCGACGTTGCCAGGCTCAACCATATCGTTCCTAGTGCCTTTCTGTCAAGAACCTCCCATTCTTCGTCCTTCATGGCCATCGACTTCTTTTCTATTCCACCCAATAGTAGGAATAGATCATTCCGATATAAATAATCTTCCATCTGCATCTTCCATAACTGGTAGTTTTGGATGTTAAATTTCTCGACCCTAAACTTTCCATCTTTTGCCATTGCTGCCACTCGAACCAGGAACCCTCTTTTCCCGTGAGTTACCTTTTGCTCTGATACCAGTTTTTATAAAAATAGGATCGCAGAGCAATAGAATAAAACAAATCCGGAAATAAAACACAAAAGATACACAATACAATAGAGACACATATATATGTGTTTCACCGAGTGTGGTCTATGTCCACCTGAGAAATTTTCAAGTCCTTCCTTTTTATTATTCATCAAAATGAAGGGATACAACCTACAACACGCTCGCTGTAACTTCCTCTTCTTTCTCTCATAGTCTCCTCTCTTGGAATACAATATCCGCGATAACACAGAGCCGCAATACAATTCCCTCATAAGAGAGGGTTGCCTTCTAGGGAAAAAAACCTTAAAATAACTTCTAGCATCAAATCTGTGACCTTATAATGAACGATCCGGATCGACTATGAAATTACAATATTTTACAAGGCAATTTTTCCAAAATTGTGGGGTGGCAAGCCCCCTCCTCGACCCTAGCGAAAATTGTGGGGTGGCAAGCCCCCCCACACTCCTCCATTAAGAAATGGGGTCCAAGCATGGCTGAAACAAACCGTTGAATCATGAAGATAATCAGGCTCCACAAACAACACTTTGGCTCATCTTCTACTGGGATGTTGACGTCGAAGAACACAATTTTAAGAAGAACCATGCAATTGAAGTGGAAGTGATGATCGTATGGTGATGATTTTGAGATTTTGTGAGATTTTGAGGTTTCTTGGAACCTAAAGGCTTTTCTCAGTAGGGTTTTAAAAAAAGGTTTGAAGGTCTTGCAATGCAATAAAATTTAAATAATTTTGGGAAAAACTTACACACTTGACTTGGTATCCATCAATAAGTGGGTGTTGTCTCACATGAAGAGTGTAGAGTTTGGAATTTAGGGATAAGTTTTGTAGTTGGTATGATAGCATTCATGCTTTCACAATAAGAATAGTGGTAGTTGATATGAGTGTTAATGTTTAGATTTCTGTGCTATTTTTAAATAGTTATTTTTTCTTTTGTTAACGATGATCAACATGCTCATTATGAACATCCTTGGTGAGTTTTGAACCATGAACCTTTTAAAGGTATGGTAAGCACTTGGGTTTGAAGACCAATTCATGCATTGTATGGCTATAAAATCCATTGTGGCACCTTCATCACCAAGCTTGGGTTCCTCCAACTTGTTGAACAATACTTCCAAGCCTAGGTTCCTCCAACTTGTTGAACAATACTTCTTTCTATGACAAGGATCAAGACCTTACTTTGGTAGAAGAGTGAAGAATTTATCTGTAAACTGTGTTGGATATTCTACTAGACAATTCGTCACAAAAAATCTAATAAAACACTGAAAGATTTACTATGAAGGTTAATTTCCTTTAGGTCTCAGATTCTTTAATTACTGGTTTTCTGCTTAAAATTTTATGAAAGAGCTAAAATGTGAAAAAAAATAGAGAACAAAAATAATGCACACACCATCCACAAATAAAACACAAGATATGACCTGGGAAACCCAATACAGGAGAAAATCCAACTAGAAAGTGAGGTCACTTTGCTCCCTTTTCTTCAAATACAAGTACATAGAAGGATGCACTCCCTGTGAGGTTTCCTTTGACACTGTGGTATGTATGGCTGCTACATAATCTCTCCTCCTTTGTTTTTCTCTCACAATACCACTCCTAGGTTCTCTACTCAACTATGGAACAAAATACAATGCTAATGTATGGAACCCCTTCTCCTCCTAATGGCTTGGTATTTAATATAGCCCAATAGTCATCTAGAGTTAGGGTATGGACTTCCTCATTCCTCAATTACTGATCAGGTTTGGACCTTTTAGAATGTCCTAGAAAATACACTACGTGGCTACCCCCACATGTTTAAGTAATGGGGGCTGACACGACATCAACTCACACCATGGTCTAAAGTGGGCAACCATAGCTGATCCGAAATGGATCCAGACCAATGAATGGGTGTAAGACTCAGTACTTGTAATATTAATTTGACAATTAATGAAGGGAAATAAACTGTGTAAAGCAGTATAAAATTTGAAAAGTCTGTTAGGACAAAAATGAGAACATGAGAGGAAAATGTAGAATTGGCAATTTGTAACGTCCCCAACCACCAACAGGTCAGGCAACGCTACTATGTGGAACATTCACATATATGCATAGATATATAACATGCATTCTAATCAATTGAAACACTTAATCACAATAATCATAGAATTGGTCTTACCATTCAGATTCTAATGTAATAGACAGTAAATAAGATACACAACGAAATACATGATAACATTTAAGCATCACAAATCATGCATAAAATACATAATTAAGCACATAATTGATACTTATCTTTTAGGCTGGAGTAACTCCAACAACTACCTGCAGACCTTCCATGAACCTCCCAGCCTTAGACCCCTCTGCTCATCACGCTCAGCAGTGGGTCACCCCTGAGCTGCGACTAAGCTCCACCCCGGGCAAGGGAATCCTAGACTAGGCTAAGGCTACTGGAAAACTGCATAGTGCAATCGAAGGATTCTCCCTAGAAGCCTTCTTACGCCCGCTACTCACAGACTCTCATTCCCCACATGCCTTTTCTACCCGGGAGTATACACCTTCACTGTCACATAGTCCATCGACAGCTTCACCTCCCTCTCTGGGTCTCGGCAATAGGCCGAATCAGGAATTCTCAAAGCTCCATAGCTGGTGTTGGACTCTCTCTGGGAGAAAACCACTTCCCAACAACTCTCTCACCTAGAAAGAGTTGTTCACAGGCTTGAAAACCCGCCTCTTCAACCACGAGCCTGACAATTTCTTCAACCAATTCTACTCAATCCCCGCAAGGTAAGGATAACATCAACAACAACTGGTCAACACCACTTAGGAAAACAGAGGGTAGAAACCCACGAACAGTTCAGGTATGGAATCGACTATGCAAGGGTGGATAAACTGGGTTCATAGGACGCACAGGAGACATGGCTCAATCCACGGGTTTGCCACTGATTTTCAAGGTGCATGACAAGGAATCAAGGCAGAGGTCAAACACAGACACAAATGGTTCAGACGGAGGCTACGTCGGCTTCTCAAGAAAACATCATGGTTTTCTGGTTTCAGTGTTGCGTGAGGGTATGCAGAGATCAGACGTCGCTCCACATGGTTCAAACAACGGACGGAAGAATGGAGGATGAACCCCCAACCCAGCTGATGCTTCAGCCTTGAACTGCATGCGCCTAGGTCGACACTTGTCTTCCTGGAGCTGCATGCATTCCCTTTTGCACACGTTGGAGCTACATGTGTTGCCTCTCCTAGGAATTAGGATAAAACACATGTCTTTTACACAGCTTTGGAATAATAATAAATTATTATTCTCAAGGACTTAGGCCCCTAAGCTTAGCCCCTCTTTCCAACCTTTCATCCCCCTTTCCCTTACCCACTCTGTGGAAGCTTAGTCCCCCATCACTGTTTCTTCATGGTCAGTCTTCACGCAACAGTGTTTATATTTTATTAATGTTCTGCATAATTACATATACAAAAATAAGCTCCTGGCCTTTAACACTTAGGCTCTCCGGCCCAATAAACACATAAGCCCACCAACTTATCAATACTCGGCTCACCGACCTACAAAATATGTTTACAATTGATAAATACAATAGGGCTCGTCCTTGGGATATTACAATCCCCTCCCCTTATTTTTGCACTGTCCTCAGTGAAACTCTTTACAGAGCATCAACAAGATTTCCAAAATCTTCAAAAATATGTGGCTATTATGCCCGCATAGCATCCTCATGCTCCCATGTCGCGTCCTCAGGACTGCACCAGGTCCACTAGACCTTTACAATCCCCGTGGCTCGATTCTAGAGCTGTTTTCTCTTCCTGTCCAATATGCGCATAGGATGCACTTGCAAGACGCCTTCTTGCTCCACCTGAATCACATTCCAATCAATTACATGATTAGCATTAGGTATATATTTCTTAATCAATGAAACATGAAACACTTTATGTACAGTCATGGATGCAGGTAATGCAAGCATATATGCAACTGGCCCAATCCTTTCTAGGATTTCAAATAGCCCACAAAATCTGGCTGCCAACTTCGAATAGTTTCCTAGCTTCAGGGAACTTCTATTGGCTTTACTTTCAAGAAACATGCTCTCCCACTTTAAACTCTCCATGGGTTATGTTTTTATCAGCATAAATTTTATGCCTGTCTTGGGCATCTTTCAAATTCTGCTTAATCTTCAACATTTTCTCTTCTGTTTCCTTGAGCAACTCTGGCGCAACCACTGCTCTATCAACTGGATTATCCCAGCTTACTGGAGTATTGCACTTTCTGCCATAAAGTGCTTCAAATGGGCTCATCTTCAACGATGCTTGATACCCATTGTTGTAGGCAAATTCTACCAAGTGTAGGTAGTCTTCCCATTTAGATGGTTTGTCCATCACATACATCCTTAGCATGTCTTCTATCACTTGGTTCACCCTCTCTGTCTGTCCATCAGACTTAGGATGATAAGCACTGCTGAAATTCAGATTCATTCTGAACCCTTTGAACAACCCCTTCCATAACTTGGAGGTAAATATCGAGTCTCTGTCAGACGCAATTGTCTTGGGAATACCGTGCAAACGTGCTATTTCCCTAATAAAAATATCAACAACATTAACTTCCTTGTGTGCAGTCTTTAATGGAATAAAATGAGTAGCTTTCGTAAGCTTGTCCACCACCACCATGATTGAATCATGTTGCTTGCCTGTCCTGGGCAATCCTGTGATGAAATCCAATGTCACTACTTCCCACTTCCACTCAGGAATGGGTAAGGGTTGTAGCAACCTTGTCGGGTGCCTGTGCTTAGCTTTAATTTGCTGGCATTCCATACATTTGGTGATGTATTCTGCAATTTCTTTCTTCATACCTGCCCAAAAGTAATGGCTCTTGACTGCTGCCACAATTTTCTGATATCCAGGGTGCCCTGCATAAGGCACATTATGGATTTCGTTCAAAATTATAAATTGGAAATGGATGGAACAATTTTGTACAAGAACAAAATTTATGTACCTAATGTCCAGGACTTGAAACCACTTTCTGTGGCATCTCACCTTGCTGTAGCTTTACTACCAAATCCTTGTACTGCAAATCTGCATTTGCAACTTCCAAAATTATGCTTTTAATATCATTTCGGTACATGCTAATGGCTATAGCATGTAGTTCATGCACTCTCCTGCTGAGTGCATCAAACACTTTGTTTTCCTTTCCTTTGATATGCTTGATATCAAAGTCATACTCACAAAGGAACTTCAACCACCTACTATGCCTAGCATTCAAGGTTGGATAATCAAACAAATACTTTAGACCATTATGGTCTCTCCTCAGTTCAAACCTCCTTCTCATGAGATAATGTCTCAATTTCTTCAGAGTGTGAACAATGGCTACCAACTCTAAATTATGAGTGGCATAATTCTTTTCGTTCTCTTTCAACTTTTTGGATTCATAACAAATTACAAACCCATTATAACTGAGGGCTCCTCCTAGTCCTTCTTTGCATGCATCTGTACACACTACAAAATCTTCATTTAGATCTGCAATCCTCAGGATTGTAGCACTGGTTAACAACTACTTCAATTGTTGGAAGCTTTTCTCACATTCTTCTGTCCACTGAAATTTCTTCTCCTTCCTTTGCAATGGAGTGATAGGGTAAGCTATCCTTGAGAACCCTGCAATGAATCTTCTGTAATAACCAGCTAGACCCATAAAGGATCTGAATTATGTCACATTCTTCGGCACTAACCATTCTTTGATGGCCTTAATATTCTTAGGATCTACGACTATCCCATCCTTTGAGATGATATGCCCCAAGTAATGGATCTGCTTTTGATAAAACAAGCATTTTCTCAACTTGGCATACAATTGGTGCTCTCTTAGCACTTGCAACACCATCCTCAGATGATATTCATTCTCTTCTTCCATCTTGGAATACACCAGGATGTCATCCAAAAAGACAATGACAAACTTGTCCAGATAGTCTCTGAATACGCCATTCATTAGACACATAAAAACAACAGGTGCATTTGATAACCCAAATGGCACCGTTGTGAATTCATAGTGACCATACCTTGTTCTGAAGGCGGTCTTGATGATGTCTTCATCCTTTATTCTTACTTGGTGATAACCTGACATAAGATCTATTTTCAAAAATATCTTAGCCTCCTTCAACTGGTAAAAAATACCATCGATCCTCGGCAAAGGATACTTGCTCTTAACAGTCACTATGTTCAACTGTCTGAAATCGATGCACAATCTCAACGTCCCATCCTTCTTCTTCACGAACAGGACCGGGGCTCCTCAAGGTGACACACTTGGGCGTATATACCCCTTCTTCAAAAGCTCTTCAAGTTGAAATTGCAGTTCTTTTAGCTCTGGTGTACTCATTATGTAAAGAGATTTTGATACTGGAGCTGCTCCAGTTGTCAAATTTATAGAAAAATCAATATCTCTTTTCGGGGGTAATCTTGGAACCTCCTGGAATACATCTTCAAACTCTTTTAGTATCAGATGATATTCAATATTTGACACCTTAGGTGTTTCCTCCACATGGGCTGAAAATAAATGACAGCCTTTCCTGTAGCACTTCTTCAGCTGCATTGTTGATATTTCTCTGACAATAATTGCTTTGGGAATTCCTTGGACTGTCCTCTGATTCCCTTCCTCATCTAGGCAAGTGAATTCCTTGTTACAAGAATCTAAGATGGTGTGGCGCTGGTCCAACCAGTCCATACCAATTGGACAATCATAAGAACCTAAAGGCAAGATATTCAAGTCTGCCTTAGTACTTAGTCCATTCATGTCCACTGGACATGATTTAACCGACTCAACAACTTTCCTCTTGGCTCCTGTAGCCAGTTGCACCAGCCAAGATTTCTCATGCTTGCTTCTTGCCAATTGAAAACTTTCCACCACCCTAGGATCTATATAACTACGGATAGCCCCTGAATCAATTAAAATAGTAAAGGCATGTTTGTTGATCATACCTTCCACTTCAATCATGTGTGATTGAAATTCAGCTTGCTTGTTGTCCAGGGCTGCATAGATCCTGGCTATTCTACTGCCCATGTCCTCCACTGTTTCAGCTTGCTGAACATTATGGACAATTCTCACTTTGCTATTTTTGTGGGGACAATCTCTGTACTTGTGGTTTCCCTGATAGCCCCAACACTGAATGGGCGTCTGCCTTGGCCTTTGTCCCCCTACGTCATCCGTTCTCGGCTCTCTAAATGATGGATGCCTTTGAGGGCTGTTTCTGAAAAAGGGAGGTTTGTTTCCCTTTTTCTCTTTCTTAAACTTTTTCTGGTCATCCCAAGCCTTTCGAAAAGTAGGATTTTCTCTTTACTGTTCACATAAGCATTCCTCTCTTCTTATAGTTTCTTCCATAGTCTTAGGGTCATCATACTGAATCTTGTCCCCAATGGAAGGTGGTAGTCCACACAGATACCTTTGAATTTTGACAGTCTCATCCTTTATGAATGAAACATACTTCAACAACTCCAAAAACTTTCATTCGTATTCATTAATGGACATGCTGCCTAGCTTGAGTTCAAAGAACTCTTTCATCTTTCTGTCATAGTATCTTTTAGTCAAGTATTTCTTTTCAAAATACTTCTTGAATTCTTTCCAGGTAATTTTTCTCTCTAGTGTGTTGCACCTGCACAAGCTTATCCCACCACATGGATGCTTTTCCTTTCAGTTGATGCATTTGAATTCTTCCTTCTTCATGAGAGGAATGATTATGCAATTGGAAATATTTCCTCATGCCAAGCAACCATGTCTCGACATCTTCCTCCTTCTTGTGTTCTCCATCAAATGTAGGAGGCTTAATCTTGTTCATTTCTCCCTTCAGTTCATCCACTCCGGATCTCCTATGTTTTCTGGTAGGAGAGGGGATCGAACTACTGTGTGCCTCCTTATTGGAATGTTTCGGGGAGTGAAGATGATGCCTGCTAATGCTTCTTGATCTTCTTTTCTTCTCAGGGGGTTCATGACTCCCATGTTTTTCTTGAATCACCTTCCTTATCCAATTTCTTTTCGATCCTTTCCAGGCTTCGCATCAACTTTAGGTTGAATTCTCCCTGTTGATCCCTGGCTTTCATGAGCTTTCTTTTATCTGCTCGGTTAGTCTGGGCATATTTTTGCAATCGATCAATGATTTTCATCATATGCCCTTACTTATTTATCTCTTCTCCGTGTCCATTGGTTTTCTATCCTTCAACTCCCAAGTGGACATCCATTCCTTTTTCTTCATTCTCGGTTCTGGAAGCAGTCCGTGCCTATTCCATTTCTTTGCACTCAGTGGCAACTCTATTCGGTTCTGGCACTCGTTAAACTTCTGCAAACACAACGTGCAAACAACTGGAATTTGTCAGGCCATCATTCCTTAACAAATCCCACAACATTCATAAACAAATCTGATTCAAGAAAATGTTCAGTTTTCATTCTCTGTGATTCTCATTCAATCAAGAATCCCCACAAATTTCTTCTTTCAGAGCTTTGCTCTGCTATAATTTTTGGACATTATACCCTTTGAACAGGAGAGAAGGCTGAGGTATGGGAAATAAAGGGTCAGGGTTGTTGGCCTTCCCCTTAACCCCCAACTCTCCCTATTTTCTTTCCTCACTATCATTTGCAAAGGGTCGTTTGGCCAGGAGAGAAAGAGGCAAAGTAAGCCATGAATGTAGTATAACCTTAGATTTCCATAGTGAAAATATTGAGCCCCATTCAAAGTTGGTTTTTCCCGTTTGGGTTTCCAGTTCAAAAGTTTTGAGTTCATTGGTTATTGGTGGTGTTTGATTTCATTATGTTGAGAATTATAAGGTTGTTGTCTACTTCATTTATGAGATGAGAAATGCATTCCCATGTGTTTTTAATGGCTGTCTATAATGTATTTCTAATGGAAATGAATAATAACGACTTCTCTCGAATGTACATCACACTTTTTTAGCGAAGTCGAAGATAGAGGGATATTGAAATTTGTTTGTTGGTCGAATTTATCTCCCCTGGGGATCTAATTAAATTGCTAAGGCATTTTTTTGTCTATAAGGACTATATTCCTCTCTACCAGGGCAACTGAATTGTTCGTGGGATGATTATTCTCTCTTGTTGGCAGATTCTTTTATTTACCCGTCGACCTAACTCTATTCGGTCAACTTGAACACCAATGGATCGAATTGTTTAACATTGGGGCATCAAAATTAATTTCCAAGTCAAGTTTGAACCTAATGGGTGAATTTACATTATCGAAACCATTTTCAAATGTGCTCAGATGTTTGTAAACCTTGTTGGGAAAATTATTTGACTCCTTCGAATTATAATTTTAGTCCCACGATCGAGTTGATTTTTCCTAGTCGACTTATACCCATCTGGTTGACTCTTTGTCAGTCGATTTCCTTCCTAGTCGACTTACACTTATCTGGTTGACTCCTTGTCGGTCAATTTCCTACCTAGTCGACTTATACTTATCTGGTCGATTTCCTTCCTAGTCAACTTACACTCCTGGTCGATCGATTTCCTATTTGGTCGACTTGATTTTCGACAGGTCAGATTATCTATTTAACAGTCAGACTGTCTCAATGTTGGTTGACCTTACTTAGTTTGGTTGATCTCTACTTGCTTGGATGAGCTACAATTTTGTTGGGCGTTTTCTAAAAGTTGCTTGATGTTTTAGAATACGTTGGGTGAATTTCTATAAGGCTGGGTGAATTCTGAGTAACTTGGATGTATTTAAAAATGGCTAGGATAAATTCTACTTCCCTGTACGTTTAAAGAAATGATTGGGCGTTTCTAGATGTCGTGGGATGCTTTTAGACCTGGTTGGACGTATTTATAAGTCGATGCGAGAATTTAATGTTTTCGGACATTTATAGATGATGCCTGATCATTTTATTGATAATGTGGTTTTACCAATTCACCCTCTAAACATTTATATCCACTACCAGTCAACCCGACTCGGTCGTTGAGGAGTTCGCTTCGTTTTTGGTCAACGCATTTTGTTGGGATACCTTTCGCTTCTGATATTCGATCGACTTCGCTTTCTGGTCAACTAGTATTCATTCTGCTTTGGTCACATGGGTGGTCTCTTTGATCAATTCATCTTCTTAGATGCGCATGTGCACTGTAACAAATTTATGAGTAGAATTACAAGCCATCGAGAAACAACCTATCGAGAGTAGATACGTGAGATTGGATGGCCCCTTGAGAACAAGGAATTACCATTGTTGAATTTGGCATCTAATTTGCACATGCATAGACAGTCTAAAACATAGGGGATTTTTGTCGATTGTTTCCATTGGCTGCACTAAAAAAAATGCATTGAGCATTGCAGCTGAGTCAGAGAATTGAGCGATTGATTTGTGCAGGCTACAGAGCTTGAAGACCTTTCCAATCAAAGACAAAGCTATATATATAGTACTGAGACAGAGATTAGAAATTAAATTTCCTCACAGTATCTATGTTGGTGAAGCGAGTGGGCCATAGGTCCCTCGTTTACGGATCAAAAGGTATCAAGGCAATTGCATCCTTGATTGAGACACAATTTTGAGGATTGTGAACAAAATATTGCAGACCACAACATGGGCAAAGCAAGTAGAGACAAGTTGGAATATTTATGAGCTAGAAATGCCAAGCTTAGACAAGATAAAGAGCACTTGAAAGAGCCTATTTAGATGATCAAGAAGAAGTTTGATGAATGCCAAGACTCCCTCTCTACTATAAGAAAAAATTGGGACAAACATAGTGATCCAGATCTCGGGGGTTGATATCTGGATGGCTTGAATGTCGAGAGAGGAGGAGCTTAGACGTGCCAATCTTGCATGAAAATAAGCATGAAAAAAAACACGTAAATAAAGTACTCAAGAGGTGAGGCTCAAAGAGGAGCCTCACCTCTAAAACTAATTACTAGTAAATCACTCAAAGCTAATCAATCTCACAATGAACAATAGAAAATATGAGAGAAGCCAAAATGAGTAACTTGATATTATGAGAAGGCTTGTTAGGCCTTTATATTGCATTACAAAATGGTCCATTGGACAAAGTCAAAAATATCTCATTAAATGAGTCTCTATTATTAGTATAATAGATCTAACTACCCAACTAACTAAGCAGTGAAAAATAAAACCTGATAAAATAATGGAAATAGCTCATTAAATGAGTCTCTATTATTATAATAATAGATCTAACTACCCAACTAACTAAGTAGTGGAAAATAAAACCCAATACAATAATGGAGAGGTGGGAATCTCTTTGACCCATATGGACAACCTGTTATCCCAATTAATTAATGAGGAGGTGGGCATCTCCTTGATCCACATGGACAATCTATTAGCTTTATAACTTTATGACTTTTGCATCCAAATTTAGACCATATAGCCCCTAAAATTTGGATCATTCCTTCTCCATTAGAAAATAATTTTCCCCATCATTTCACCCACGCTGCAAAGAGACCCATGAGTACAATGTTCTAATTCCCAATGAAGGGAAGGGTTTTGTGTGGTGGACCCATAACCGTTTACATTAATAAAAATGGAAAAGTCACGACTTTGAAGGCTTTGAATCTCCTTCTACAAATTTATTCATAACTTCTGTTACAGGGGATGAAATCCAATTCTGTTGAAGACCCATTTGAGCTACCAAAGAGATATTTCCATCGGTATATGGAACTTGTTCTGAGGTGGCCCATGGAGTGAGAAAAACCAGGCTGAAGTTGAAGGCGCGCGACCACGCTGGTTACAAACATGTGTTACTTAACATAAAGATATCTCATAAATCAGACAACGAAATGAAATTACATGAAATACTCATTTGAGATATTGAAGAGATGTTTCCATCCATATGTAGATCTCATTATGTAGTTTATTGAGTAGGGAGAAACACATTGTTGAAGATGGCGGTACGCATGACCTCCTTGGGTCAAATACATGCTGAGATTCAATCAATGATATCTCTCAAACCAGGAAGTCAAATGAGATTTCTTGAAATACCCATTTGAGATATTAAAGAGATATTTCCAGCCATAAGTGGAACTCCTTTTTTAGTTTCATGAACATGGAGAAAAATGCCGTTTAAGATGGTGGTACGTGTGGCCTCCTTGGGTCAAATACACGCTAAGATTCAATCAATGATATCTCTCAAATCAGGAAGCCAAATGAGATTCCGAAAAATACCCATTTGAGAAATTGAAGAGATATTTCCAATGAGCTATTGTAGAGCCTCTGAAATGATGTGTAGAGGTTGAATTACCTCTTTGAAGTTGGCTGAGTGTAGAGGGCCACAAAGGATGGCAAAGGTTTGTAAACATGGGATGTTGTAGAGGTTTTGGAACCTCCATGGGCCGCACGGACACCTTGAAAATTTGTTGAAAATGTTGTAGACCAATGGATGTAATGGATACATGTATTGATGTAGTGAATCCATGTATGGATATAGTGAATCCATGTATGGATATAGTGAATCCATGTATGGTTCTCCTTGTAACGGTGAACGAAGATCCGAGGGTAAAAAAAAGCCCTGTAGTGCCTGTGGACCAACTGTGATGCTTACAGTGTATGGCCCGACAAATGGATTTTGATATCACAAAAAAGAGGTTGGTGATTTCTACAAATGTTTGAACCCACAATATGCTTCAAACCCTTGTTCCGATGGAGAGCGTACCCACTCTGATACCATTGATCCAAATTTATAAGCGGAACAAATTAAAACAATAGATTTATAATATTAACATAGAGACACAGTGAAAAATAATAGAGATACAGTAAAACTTGACTTCTAATAGATAAAAAATATGTTGAAAACTGTAAAATGCAGAGTGAAAACAAGCTTTGCTAGAATGATGGCAACTTCTCTCTGAGAAGAGATGTGAAGGTCATGCTCATTCGCAAGAATATGAGTACAATGAGTCTTTGAAGGCATTTTTACAATAAACATGAATGCCAAAACCCTAGACATCCAAAATCCTAACCCTAGGAGATGAAGCGCCAAAAGTCATGTGGGCCCCGTTGGGGTAAGTTAGTACATCAACTTCTCGGGGTTGTAACGTTTGCATACGATCTCCGTTTAGGGCACACAATAGCTTGTTGGAAAGGTATTAAAGAGGAGATTCATTTAGGGGGATCAATCAAAGATTTTTGATATCATCGAGGTGATCGATTGAGAAAACACATTATTTGGGCCCTCAAAATGGCCCCGAAAGTTCAGAAACCGAAAAAATGCTAAAAATAGTAAGTTGCCAAAAAACTGTTTTGAGCCAGTTGGACAAGGTGGGTGGCCACCGAGATCCTCCTGGATCACACAAAGCACAATTTGTTTACCTTGAGTAGAAGGTCATCCAATTGGATAGTTGGTAGGAGGATAGGATCACACAAATGATAATGCAGGGGCAACAAGAGTTGGCAGAGAGGCAAAAGGCCTTAGAAAGGCTACAAGCAGTTGTCCAAGAGAACAAACAAGAAAAGAAACTGTTCATGACCACTGCAAATTCTAGCACCATGAATGGGACCACCTTGGTAAGCTCACCTTCCTTAGACACATCTCAAGAGCAGCTTGGATAATTCGAGAAACACACCAGAGGTATAGGCTCTAAAATTCTAAGAAAATGGGCTATGATGCACAAGGGATAGGCACCAAGAGATAAGGCATCATGACCCCCATTATAACTACACTCTAGGCTAAGCATGAAGGCCTAGGCTTTAACGAAAGAAGTGAAAATTCCATCACCATGAAGAAAACAATTTCCGTGAAAGAAAAATACAGGTCAGAGTTCTCTTGCTCATGACGAGAAGGAGTAACAACAGTGAGTGAAGGTGTCATATCGCCACCACCTCAACCTTCATGTGATAGATTTAAGGAGAGCAATGATAAGGAGAGCATGCAGACTCATCCCACACCTACACTTAGATAAAGCAACAACACATTAACCAATAAAATCTAGAAGAAGAAGAAGAGTAGGAGGTACACTTCAAACAAGAAATTTCTTGTGTGTCATTAATGAAAGAAAAGAGGCCATACAATACACAATTGTTGGTATGCAGAGGCATGTTCATTTTGTGGAAAGAAAGGCCATTGTGAGGAAAATTGTGGGAAGATGCAAGCCATGTTCCCTAGGCCTGATTGTTCCCAGAAGTTGAATGGCAAGAAGGATTCTTTGGTCCAATAACACACTAAGAGGCACTTGGAGAGGAAGAGTATGTCAAACAATCCTTGTAACAACCACATGGACTTTTTCCACCACTGCAAGTTGAGTAGACATTGGGAAGAAAAGTGTTGGTGGCTTCACCCAGAGCTTCACCCCATAAAATGCACAACAAAGAGAAGAGTGTGGAGAGTGAAGAAAGCAGGAGGTGAAGAGCTACTTGTGTCTCCTATTAAAGGAGAATATGCTTCCCAGTGAGTTCTAGTAGTACAAGAGGTCATCCAAAACGACAAAGCAAGTAGTTGTTGGATGGAATTGAGAGAGAGAAGAGAAGGAGCTCAAGTGTGGGATGACATTTCTTTCATCACCAGTTGGTTGAAGAATGACTTGCCAATGGATGGACCAACTCCTAGAATCAACATGTAGAGGTATGAAAATCAATCATTAGAGTGACATGGTCGTGAAGGGTTGTTTCCATGACAACAATTGATCCAGGCAGAGGAATGCAACCACACTTCTCTTCAGGAGTTGTTGCCTAATGTCAGCTTGTTGAGGTCACAGTATACATAGAACAACATTCGACTTGTCTTTAGGAATGTCGAGATCGATTATCTCTAGGATAGAGGGGAGATGGGAATAAGTGTCGAGTCTAGAGTTTGTATTTGTAGATTGTGAAGATGAGAATCAGTGAGAAGAATTTTGTAATGAAGGAACAAGTGAGCCAAAACCAGAGCTAGATCCACAACCAGGGACCAGAACCAATAGCCAGAGCCACGAGGTAGATCCAAAATCAGATCTATTGCCAGGAGCCAGAGTCAAAGACACATTCTAGAGGAGCAGACAAAAGTACACTGATCCAGATTGGTTTCCTTGAGATTTTGGGGACCAAAATCCTCTCAATGGGGAGGTGTGATCCGAAATGGATACGGGCCGACGAATGGGTGTAAGACTTGGTACTTGTAATATTAATTTGAAAATTAAGGAAGGTCAATAAAATATGTAAAGCAATGTAAAATTTGAAAAGTCTGATAGGACAAAAATGAGAACATGAGAGGAAAACATAGAATTAAATGCAATTTAATAATTGAACATGAGAGAAGGCCGAGGTATGGGAAACTAAGGGTCAGGGTTGTTGGCCTTGCCTTTACCCCCCAACTCTCCCTATTTTTTCCCCTCATTGTCATTTGGAAAGGGTCTTTTGGCCAAGAGAGAAAGAGACAAAGTAAGCCATGAATGTAGTGTAACCAGAGATTTCCATAATGAAAAGACCAATCCCCATTCGAAGTTGGTTTTTTCTGTTTGGGTTTCCAGTGCAAATCTTCTGAGTTCATTGGTTATTGGTGGTGTTTGATTTCATTATGTTGAGAATGATAAGGTTGTTTTCTACTTCATTTATGAGATGAGAAATGCATTCCCATGTGTTTTTAATGGTTGTCTATAATGGAGTTTTAATGAAAATGAATAATCATGACTACATTTGAATGTCCATCACACTTTTCCAGTGAAGTCGAAGATAGAGGGATATTGAAATTTGTTTGTTGGTCGAATTTATCTCTCTTGGGGGATCTAATTAAATTGCTAAGGCGTTTTTGTCTATAAGGACTATATTCCTCTCCACTAGGGCAACTAAATTGTTCATGGGATAATTAATTTCTCTTGTTGGCCGATTCTTTTATTTTCCTGTTGACCTAGTTCTATTCGGTCAACTTGAAAACCAATGGGTTGAATTCTTTAATGTTGGGGCATCTAAATTAATTTCCAAGTCGAGTTTGAACCTAATGGGTGAAATTACCTTATTGAAATCATTTTTAAATGTGCCCAGACATTTATAAACCTTGTTGGGAAAATTATTTTACTCCTTCGAATTATAATTTCAGTCCCATGGTCAAGTTAGTTTTGCCTAGTCGACTTAGACCCATATGGCCAACTCCTTGTCGGTCGATTTCCTTCCTAATCGACTTACACTCATCTGGTAGACTCCTTGTCGGTCAATTTCCTACCCGGTAGACTTATACTCATCTGGTTGATTCCTTGTCGATTGATTTCCTTCCTAATCGACTTACACTCCTGGTTAACTCCTTGTCGACCAGTTTCCTATATGGTCGATTTGATTTTCGATGGGTCGGATTATCTAATATATGGTCAGACTGTTTCAATGTTGGTCAACTTTACTTAGTTTGGTTGATTTCTACCTGCTTGGATGAGCTACAATTTTGTTGGGAGTTTTCTAAAAGTTGTTTGATGTTTTAGAATCCATTGGGCGAAATTCTACAAGGATGGGTGAATTCTGAGTAGCCTAGATGTATTTAAAAATGGTTGGGATAAATTCTACTCCCCTGGACATTTAAAGAATTTATTGGGAATTTCTGTACGTCGCATGACACCTTTAGACATGGTTGGGAATATATATAAGTCGATGGGAGAATTTATGGTTGCTAGGCGTGTATAGATGATGCCTGAACATTTTGTTGATGATGTGGTTTGCTCAATTCACCCTCTAAACATTTATATCCACTACTAGTCGACCCACTTGTCTGTTCATGATTTCTCTTTTTTTTTGGTCAATGCATTTTGTCATGCTACCTTTCCCCTCTACTATTTGGTCGAATTCACTTTCTGTTCGCCTAGTATTCATTATGCTTTGTTCAATTGGGTGGTATCTTTAATCAATTCATCTTCTTAGATGATCATGTGCATGGTGACAAAGTTATGAGAAGAATTACAAGTCGTTAGGAAACAACCTATCGAGAGTAGATACCTGAGATTGGATGACCCCTTGAGAACAACTAATTACCATTGTTGCATTTGGCATCTAATTTGCTCATGCATAGACAATAAAAAACATATGGGATTGTTGTCGATTGTTTCCATTGGTTTCACTAAAACAAATGCATTGAGCATTGAAACTGAGTTAGAGAACTGAGCGATTGATGTGTGCATGATATGGAGCTTGATGACCTTTCCAATCAAAGATAAATCTCTATATATAATACTGAGACAAAGATCATAAATTAAATTTCCGCACAATATTCGTGTTGGTGAAGCAAGTGGGCCATAGGTCCCTCGTTTACAGATCAATAGCTTCCGAAAGAAAAACAGTACTCCCACATCCAGCAATAGAATTTGTACCAATCCTAACTTTTTTGCCCCAACCTACCTTCTAGGGAAAATACTGCACAATAAATGGCTTTTCCTATTATTGGGTAGCATTTTTCTTGGAAGGTAGGTTCTAGTACAAAAGTTAGAATTGATACATATTCTATTTTTGGATGTGGGAATAATGTTTTGCTTTCGGAGGCTCTGGTTACCCAATTTAGATTGGAGGATGTTATGCTCTAAATGAAATAGGAGATGAAAATCAAACTTTGATTTGGAAACAAGGTTGGTTGAGCACTCGGGAGCTTGGTCTTGAGCTTCATTGGAATCATCTATTGAACTTATATATCTTTGAGTTGTGCAATGCACAAATACACCTTTAGAAAGCTGATGATGAAAGAGTATGGTCCTTTAATGCCTTGGGAGGGTGATACTCAACGAAATTGAGATATGAGGCGATGTAATATTTCGACCCCGAGGATGGACCTTAGTGGTTAGAGAAAATTTGGAATATTAAGGACCTATTGAAAGGCATACTCTTTTTTTGGTTAGTGTTGAAAGAATGAGTTTTGACCTAGGATGAACTCTACTGAAGGAATAAAGTCAAACCTGGTATATGTGCTTTATGCAAGCATAATGAGGAGATGAATATTCATTTATTTATGGAATTCCCATTTATCATATAAGTTTGGTTGGAGGTTGAAATACAAACTCACCAAGATCATTTATGGGATGCCCCTTCATTTGTAGATTGTTTTCATGAGTATTATAGCAGAGTTTCACTCGAAGATTATCATGTCCTTCACGTACTAGTGGTGTGGGGCATGTGGATGGCTCATAGTGCCAATATATTTGAGGACAAACTTTTGATGCAGATGGATCTCGGTGGCCATCCACCTTTTTCATTGAATCACCATTTCGAGCTTGTGGTTTTGATAAATCATGATATTCACCCTTTTGATGAGGAATGGATTGTAATGTGATCTTCATTTGTTAATTACAAACATCATGTAATGATTTCCTAGTGGTCTTATGTACATGCCTACAACATAGCATTAATGCAACATATCCCATTAGAACTTTGTAGTTAACCACTCTCGGGATAGAGTAGTACTGGGATGGGTGACTGCTCGAGAAGTCTTAGTATTTTATATGCCTATGGAATTTTATAAACTTAATCCAATTTATCCCACATGCATCATGGCAATTGTTCTCCTCTCACGTTCTCATATATAATTGAGGTGAAGGAGGATCTTTAAACATGGAATGGAGTGTGATGTAAATCTTGTTGCGAATGAAGCGTAGCGAACATCTCTTTCTCTTCAGAGATAAGCTACCCCATTCTACTAGTTTGTGTTCTACAATGTTTTTCTATTTGATTCATTAATAGAAGTTAGATTTCACTATATTTTTGTGTTCTCTGCATTATCTATGTATATTTATTTGATATATATCGGTTATATTTTTGTCTTCATGTCATTTTCGAATTAATGTGGATCAACTTTGGCCCCCTTTCAAAATTTCTCAACATACCTTGGCTTTATATTCTATGTATATGCCTTCTTAGGCTTTTAAGAAGACCTGTAGGTTGAAGGAAATTCCCATTAATAAGGAGAAGCCTTGTGGCTTCTTCAATGGAGCAATTCAAGGAGTGGATCAAGATTGTGGAATTGGTTTTGTTTTATATTTATCTGAATCTCATTATATTATAGGTAAATAAAATGTGGGGAGAGACTCAAATTATCATGGGGAGTTTAATGTTTTGTTGGCTCTCCTCGAATGCATAGTGGACATAATCATTTTATACTTGCAGGTTTTTGGGGAATCCAAACTCACTGTCAAATGGATGAACAACATGATACATGTGATGAACTTGGGATTGTTGTATATATCACAACAACTGAAGGCAAGTGTAGAACAATTTCAACATATATCTTTCTCACATGTATATCAAGAACTCAAACCTTTTGCAGATTCACTATCCAAAGAGGCTTTGTTGTTGGATACCAACAAGTTGGTCGTTGAAGAATTTTCTGCAGGGAAACTACTCATTAGGAGCGAAGGCCAATTCATGGACTGATAAAGAATCTATTGAGTCTATTTGTCATTATCCTTTTAGTTCACAATTTTTTTTTTGTATGGCTCTAAAAGTCTCTAATGTTTTGTACACCTATGCTAGATTTTTTTATAGGCAGTTGACAACCTTTGAACTGTTATGAAGTATCTTGAAAGGATATAGTGTCACACCATGCGCCTAATGATTGTAATTTGATTTTTCTCTGAAATAAAAGTATGTTTTTTCTCATGGCAAAAAAAATCTCATCATTGTAAGTGTGCTGAGTTACTTTATTATGTGGGTTAGGAGTGGGTGGAGTAGGAATTTATAGAAGATTTTGTGGAGAAAAGAAGTGGGCTAAAGTTTGATTTGGTAGTAGTGGTTACAAGAATGATATTCTTATAAGTATGTATGGAGAACTTTTTGTTTTCAATGTCAACCACATAAGCAAATGAAACTTCATTGACTTCAAGAAGAAATTTTCTTCTAATTATCCTTGAATTGAGAAAAATAAAATGCATTGGCATACCATGGTTTTGCAACAATAAAAAATATTAGGTCTTCTTGAAGGATTTTTGTGTTGCAATGGTACTACTAATGAATAAGGATAATGAACATTGATGAGGAATAAGGATGATGGATCATTGAATCTCTTGCTTATGTAGCACTTTCTTGACTTTTGTAGAATTTCCTTTTAAAGATGATCTGTAGTTGCAACCAAAATGATCCACACGTTCAACATCACAAACTTGTAATGTAATACTCGAATCATATAAAAACTTCCATGGGTACTCTATAGTTCCACAACAAATGAGGAATAATAGCACAATTTTTGGAAACTCATAACATGTGACAGATGACATACTCTGTTAAGCCCTAATATTGGCTCATTACCACTTAATTGGGGCATATTAGATTAGTAATGTTATTTTATTTATGTCGGCTTT
>ML778433.1:800273-841556 GCA_009831015.1 Picea engelmannii | reverse complement strand
TCTTGTACTTGAACATTTAAGTGGGGTAAAAGGAGGTTGCCCCCTCAAAGAGGCTTATTATCTGAAATTATCTCTTTTTCAAGGCGTTGAGTACTTTTCCTGAGGTTTTTCTATGCTATATTGATGTTTGGTTCTTAACATACTCGATGACTTGAATTTGCGACACCATACTTGATGACTAGGACTCACGACACTAGTTTTGTCAAATATGATTCACATCACTCGTTATACATCACTACATGTGTATATCTGTAGCAAATGATGATACTGGTGGATTCGTAGCAAATGAGACTCTACTGCAAGGATAAGATCCGTAGAAAGCATAGTTCTGTAGCAATATGTCTCTTCCATAACATACCATTCCTTTGAATTTTATAACATGCATATGATCTGTAGCAACATTATCTATAGATTAGGCACAAAAGACACCAAATTTACCAAATGTACTATTGAATTTATTAAAATGTCAATTAGATAGTGGTATGGTTCTCCAACAAGTGGGGATCCATAGTGAACAGTAATAAGACTACTACTAGCTATCGAGGATATGCAACAAATGAGGATAATATCTATAACATTGATGGTCTTCATCAAATGGGATCCATAGCAAGGCAGACAAGTTGCACAACAACCAAGATGCATCCTGATGAACAATGACCAACATGGAAAACAAACAAGGTTGTGCAACGACCAAGATGTGTAGCAAATTATGCTAATCATTGAAAGGAACCTGCAATTAGATTGGATACATGGTAATATGCCAGGTTCTATAGCAATTGGTGAAGTGGACCCCACTAGGTTCTACAACAAACAGTGAAACAAATTCCACCAAGTTCTATAGAAAACAGTAGAATGAAATCCACCAAATACCATGGCAAAAATAATCCACAACAACCTAACATGATCTAATTCTTCATTTATATTTTACTCTATCCATCTGCAACTTTATGAAAAGTCTTGGTGTTGTTGGTCAATGGCTTAAGTTCTTTCGTAGCAAGTTCCTATGAACTTGAACTTCAAACATGGTTCGTTCAACATTGCATGTTATTGCAATTTATTTTATTTGGATGACTCGGTGACATTCCCTTTTCATAAAATATTGGTCATAAAAAATCACTCCTTCATGGGTTGACCTTATTCATACTTTTTTGACCTTAAAAAGAAAAACAAAATTAGCACTTGTTTGCAATAAAAATGTGAGATTATGGAAGAAGAGAGGTATATTGACTTTTTTTTCCAATAAGTATAAACACAAATAATTGAAAAAAGTGCATATAAAACATATCTAAAAAGGACACAATGTAATTTTCATTTTTACTTGTTGAGGAGTGGTGGCCGACCTAGACTACTCAGCAATGTTTTGATGATAACTTTTTTGTTTGAAATCCAATTGGAGTAATTCCAAAGCCATATTAAAGTATATATCAAATCTATTGAGGAACGGGCTACAACAAAAAATTGTTTATGATTTTTAGCTTGGACCAATAATAAGTATTTTGGGCACAACTTTCTTGTCTAGTATCGAATTGACAATATTATAGCGGGATATGAACATAGATCCGTGTATATATCTCCAATATAAATTGAAAACATGAAGGATTGATGTGTCAAATATTATGATGAATATGACTCTAGTGGGAGATGAAATTAGAATCATGTATATATCTTCAGTAGAAATATGTTTATAAAAAATGAATAATTTATATGTCAAATATAACGATGAAAAATCTAGGAGGTAAAGTTTTATGTTGTAGTTTTTAGGGAAAGCAATTACTAATTTGGGCATAATGTTTTTGGACGATATTAAAATGAAGTGATTCAAGTTGTGTTGGAAACTAGATTCCAAGGACCATACACCCTATTAATAGGTTTTTAAAATGTTTTCATTTAGTCGATGGAAATACAACTGTCCTAACTATGTTTTTAGTAAGTTCGTCAATTCAACTTGCTACATGAATTTGATAAACAACCTATTTCTCCTAACTATGTTTTTAGTAAGTTCGTCAATTCAACTTGCTACATGAATTTGATAAACAACCTATTTCTCCTAAACTGTGATCTAAGTATGTGATATATTGTTGCAGGTGTATATGTCTTGGTGGAATGTTGCCCTATACCAAAAAAAAAAAAAAAAAATCCTAGTTCTCAAACTTTGTGATATGACTTTCATAGCATCTGTAGCAAATGCAAATGAAATCTATAGGTGATCCCTAACAACTAGCTATAGATCCGACAAAAATACTATATCTCCTAAAGTATGATCTAGGTGTTTTAGATTTTTTATGGGTGTGTTTGGTCCAATGTAATATTTCATTGTACCAAAAATCTCATTGATATAGATCATAAATTGTGAGATATGAATAAATCATTGTAAGCCAATTTTATGTGCATGCCTAAAACTCAATAATTGTCACTGACAAAGCTATGGGAAGTTTTCCAAATTTCATGAACTCAACAATGAAAAACATACCTCCTTTAAATTTATCAATGACTTCTCATTGGCTCCTTCTCCAGTGGAATTCTCATTCACTAGTGCTTTCTCCCTCTTACCAATTTTCCTACAAAGAGATTAGTATTGTGGGTGGCTCTTACTGCACCACAAAAATATTATAGTGACTTAATTCACGCATCTATATGAATGCATAACACTTTGTATGAGATCTCATAGAGAAGTTAGTCGACAATTCCTCCTTCCGTATCCCTGTACCATGTGTTATCTAAAAACTAGTGAAAGAAATCCCAATGTGACTTTAACATCTCCCCAATGACGATGACAAAATGACGGTATTTTTAATTACCTATTGTTACACAGCAAGAGTAACCAAATGGATTGTGCATTAGATTGTCAACTTGGGGTCCAAATGCTTGTGATATGTTGTGCATTGTATATGCAGGCTCCATGTTCTTTAATTTCACTAGTTTTCTAATATGCTTCCGTGGAAAGGAAATTGCATCACTATCTAGGAAAGAAAATGACATTGCAAGAAATTAACACACCACACTTTGTAAGAGAAATAAACATGTTACATAAAGTAAACACACTTGAAAAAGTAAAAGATTGTAAAGGAAATCAAACTGCAAAACTAAATTCACACAATAGGAATTGAAAGACTACCTAAACTACACAACACTTTGTTCTATTGGAGTGGATCCCACCTCCATAGAACAAAGTGCTAATATTAACCTACATTGAAATTAAATTCAACAATCACTGCTTCTACAACAAATGCCAAATATTTAAATATGGGACTTCTCTTTGTAATAACAAAATAATTCTTACAATCCCAAGATGAGTGTCTTCTTCTCCAAAGTATTGATTTATTCATAATAGAGATGTCAATCTCTTTTATACATGAAAACTGTCATCTAACAAAATAACAAACATCTAATTATAGATCCACTTGAGAATCGATGAATCTCAACTCCTTGCAACCATTTTCCAACTTCACAGAGTTCATAACTAAATATAACAAAAGATTTCCAGAATTCTTGCTAATTCCCAACGAATTTAGAATGTCATTGATTGTCAAATTCATAACAAGTCACATGGGTTATAACAACTTGCCCAAAATATGTTCAAAACAATTTTTAATGGTGTTGGACCTCCTAGATCCATGGAATATGCATGGGGGACCTTTGAATCTGTTACAAAACAGTTATGCACACATGGGCATCATTAATTCCCCCTCCCCCCCCCTTATGGATGAATATTTGAGACAACTACCAATCAATGGGAAATTCTCGAGATATATCTTTAGATAATATAGTTGTAATTTCCCCATTCATAGCAACTTGTAGCAATGCTTTACTTCCATGGATTCATAGCATGTTCATTAAATGAATTATCGTTGCCCAATTGATTTTGGGACACATAAATATGTAGAAAAAACGATTGGCGCAAGTGGGTCTATAGAAATCCACCTTCTAATTGTTAAAACCATACAATGCATCCATTATCTTCCCCAAGTGGCTATGTGATTGGTGGTGGTTGATTCCCACATCCATGGCATGCTAAATATGCTACACATAAATCTATAGCAATCTCCAAATTGAGCCTGACGGGTGCCTAAATTGGCATGTTTTTAGCACCCCTTCAGTACCTTTTTCCTTACCATATTTCCACCGTCCCTTCTCTCTTGATACCTTTTTCATCTAGTTTGTCTCACTTTCCACCAAGGTATGAATCTTCTCCCATATGCCATTCTTATACATTTATTAGGAAAAATGTTACCTTTCTACACTAACATTTCTATATAGGAGCAAGTATAGTGTCCCTCAAGGAGCTGAAATTCCTCCACAAGTGTTGCAACTCCTCTTCCCAAGCATTGAACTGCTACAATTCCAAACACAACTCTCATTGTTGTTGTTGCAACTTCGAGATAGATTTTTCCAGCGCAACATTCAATGTTATAGTCGTCGGTCAGAGATCACTCCTCACATGATAAAGTGATGGAAGGCAAGTGGATAACCAAAATGGGAAACAATTCACCTACCAACCATTGCCCAGCTGATCTGAGTCAGCATATGCCCACTCTTTTACAAAATTTGGTGATATCGATGTAAACGAATGAACAACCAAATCCTCATGGATATCCATCTGTATTCTTGTTTTATTTATATATCAAATGTATTGTATAAAATCTCAACCTCCCTTGAGCTCGAGGGGAGGATTATTCTGGCAGTAATATTCAGTTGTATTGTAAAACTCATAATTTCATAAATATAATTTACTTTTTCTCCCTGTTAAGTTGATGGTGTGTTGAGCATTTAAGAAACTACTCTATGCTTAGACCGGTACATAGTCTAAGGAGGCAGGGCCCGCTCCTTAACTCAATACTATTTGTATATTTTACAATTTGTAGAAATATTTATAATTACATTTCTATTTTATTATTATTATCTATTTCAACAGTTTTTTCATTAACATATCGTAGCTCTCAATTGTTGTAGCTTTTAATTGTTAACATCACAGGGTAGTGATCTTTAATTGATAAGAAAGTAGCTGTAATTTCTCTTATTTATTTCCAACAATTTCTCTACAAAAAAATCGTGCTGCAACTCTGTTGTTTCCTCGTTGTTATAATTATGTCAATGCCACTTTATGATGACATTTCATAACCTTATTTGTTGAATAGTTGAAGTGTAGTTGTGACATCTTTTATTCACTTTCATTTGTTTCCAACCGTTGAAAGTGTCTGAGATGGAAGGACATTATTATGTTTCTTGCTTCCCCGGGTGTCAGGACAAGATAGAATAAAGTTTCCGCTGAAATAGTGGGAGTAATCCGTAGAGAATCACACACCATCCTTCAGTTGAGTTTGATTTCAACTTAGCAACAACTTGGTTTATCAGAGGAAGGACTGGGGCCCGAGGAAAAGGAATGTCTGAAGTGAACAAAGCTTCCCAACAAAGTAAGCATCTATTCTGAGCAAGATCTATCTATCCTTTTCTTGATAGGTGCCCCCCATGTTTAAACCCCATGTTTTGCCTTGCCTTTAAAACATGCACGGGGGCCCTTGAAAATGGAGGGGAGAGGGCTCTTGAAAAGAAAACAAGCAGCTTCAAGACCCCTCAGAATAATAAGCCAGGTCAATGAGAGCTAGGAAATAGATCCATGGAACACGGTAGATATTGAACTACAAGTCTGGTGCTCACTAACCTATTCTTTCTCGGGTGGGGCCGAGAGTTTGTTTTAAAGAGATCTGCTCTCTTTTGAAAAAGTAAATTCCTTTTTAAAATTCATTCATGCTGTGATTTTGGTTGTTGTAACTAGTGTTGCTGTAATTTTTTTTGTTGTGACTCGAGTTGCTGCAACTCTGGCTACTACAACTCCGGTTGTTGCAACTCTCATTTCTACAACTCTACATCTAGCTTTCTAATTGACAATTGTGTAAGATTGCAATTCAAGGTACTTTATCTCTTTCATTTACAAGCACAATGTAGTTTAATATCTAAGGATTGAGTACATGAGTTATGACATAATCGTCACAATAATTAAAGACATCCTAAATGCTTGAACAAGTCACCTTTACTCTTCCACAACCTTGATTTATTTTCTGCAAGTGTGATTTATTTTCTGCAAGAGTGATATACTTTCTACAAGTGTGATTTACTTCCCGCAAGTTTGATTTACTTTCAACAAGAATGATTTACTTTCTACAAGTTTATTTTACTTTTCTGCAAATGTGATTTACTTCCTGGAAGAGTAATTTATTTCCTACAAGTGTGATTTACTTTTCCGCAAGTTTGTTTACTTCCTGCAAGTGTGATATTCCTTTATCTACAAGTACAAGAAGTAATATAGGTTGATGACTTGATTAAGAATTTTGATATATTGTTTTGTGGCATTTTATCAAAAGTACTACAACTAATTGGCAATTACAACATTATACTTGCATTTATGGTGCATGACAGTTCGTATGTAAGATTATTTATTTATTTATTTACTATCCACAAAAAAATTTGCAATTTCATTAAGTAGATACAACCAGGACCATTGACCTATGAATGGGAGTAGATCCAACGTTGGGAGTTTATTCTCCAAAATAGACCAAACCAGAAGTTTCCCTTTAGCAGGACAACATTGCTTCCAAAGTTTCTTCCACCACCAAAAAGCTTCTCTCTAGAATAATTCTACACTTAGCTGAACATAATCTACTTTTGGAGTTAAATCACCACTTGGGTCCCCATCCCAAAGGAGTTCATCCTCTCGGTCTGAAAAATGGATATTTTCTCTTCGAAGAGCTCAAATGTACCTGTCCCAAAGAAAAAGGTCTTCCCCATCAAGACCCAATAGTCTCCCACTTTTCCAGCCTTGATTCTAGATATTTGAAGTGTTTGGGTACCCGACTTGAGCTAAAAAGAAATAACCCCCCGCTCCAACCAGGAACGTAAGATTGCGCTGAGTAAGTGTTCTCGATTGCATCCTACCCACGGGTCCAATCCAAGCCTAATCAATTGTCCAGATCCAATTCTCCAAGCTAAACCATTCCCCACCACCTCAAAAGCCTTTAAAATTGCTTTCCAAATAACAGAGATTCCAGACATTTGAAGAATTGGATTCCTAATCCACTCAACTATTGAAAGAGTAGCCACGTATTTCTGATAGACAACATTAGTCTAGAGATTTTGGGTATTTATGAATCTCCACGAGCATTTTGTTGCAAGTGCTTTAGAGAACAAAAATATATTTTTAAGTTCCCAGCCCTCGAGGGCCTTTGGCATCGCAATTTTCTCCCACCAAACCCAAGCCACCACCTACTTATCCTTATTTCCCCTCCATAAGTAAGAGAAAGAAAGTTTCCTTGCTTTTTCCAGAATACCCTTTGGAATCCAAGACAAGGACATCCAATAAACTAGTTTGTATGTAAGATATGATCTCAGATTGATAATTAAATGCACAACTATTTAGTTTCTTACTAAATTAATTAGGAAGTGATTGAAAAGTCCGTCAATTTTGGTGCAATTGTTGGGGATCTGTCAAAAGTGTAGTTGTTGTTTTGTTATTATGTGGATTTTCATTTCAACATATTGAGTGATATGGTTTCCTTAAATAGTTCTTAGAATGTTTTCCTAATCTTTTCTATGCACATAGTTAGAGATCAACATGGTAGATTCATTAGTTCATCCAAAAATTCTCGAAAAGATAACAGTGTAGGTCAATCGCAAGAGGGAAAGGAGCACATTCAACCAAAGTATTTATCACCTACAACAAGTCCCATTGTGAAAAGGAGACCTGAAACCTCCGCTCAATAATCTGAGACTGTACAAGGGTCTATGCCCACAAAGGTTCCACTTTTAGAAGATCTGATTGGTGAGAAATACCACTCTGGAGAATTCACCTTTCCTGCAGCACCTTTATATATGAAAGATATCCCACAGAGAGAGATGGCACACAAAGTTGTTAAGGAAGAAACCTCTGCTTTCAGATTTCCAATTAGAGGATCAAATGAAGAATATCCCTCATTCAACGTTGTCGAACTTTCATGGTCCACGTAAAGAAGATCCTGAAACCTTCCTCTTCGAATTCGAATTACTTTGCAAAAGTTATGAATATGTGTTGGATTCCCATAAATTAAATATTTTTTCGACCACACTCAATAATGTCTCACTACGTTGGTTCATGGGCCTTGGAAAGGACAACATCCGCACATGGGACCAAATGACGAAGAAATTCCTAGAAAAATACCAAGATTATTGTAAGGATAAGAAAAGGAGAGAGGAAGCCTTTAGATTGACACAACATGAATACGAGAGCCTTGAGGATTACATTGAAAGGTTCAACTATAATTTGCAGAGGGCAAGGCAAGGGGATTTGGCTCCCGAGACACAACATGTCTTATTTCTAAGAGGAGTCTGAGATGATTGCATTGAATTTCTCAACTTGATGGGTGTAGAAGATGTTTCCCAGTTAGAATATGACATTATCTTGGAACTTTGTCACAAATATTAAAGAGGTACTTCAAAAACAAGAAAAGGGCCAAGAGATATATTAACAAGAACTGGCAAGACTGCTAGAGGTGGAGTCACAAGAGTAGAGATTGGGAACATGTTAGATGACTTCAAAAATGATATACTTAGTTCCTTGAGCTCCCAGTTGGATGCACTACAATTGAAAAATAAGAAAGAAGAGATAGAATGAACTTTGGCCATCTTTTTCCCAAAGTGTAGGATGAAGCATCCATGGAAAGAATGTTCATTGGATCAAATTGAGGTTTGTGGAATATGTAGTGAAGACCATGATACTTGCAACTGTCCATCCTTACTAGGACTAAAACCTATCTATCAAAAAGCCGATGAACCACAACAATTATGCTTTGTCTCTCAGAAGCGACCATGGAAACCCACAACTCAAGTTATGATTCAAGAGAAATCCCAATATTTTAACTCATATTGGATTATCCCTTCCATGCAATATGCTTCTCAACCATGGGGTATTCCAACACAACAATGGGTGGCTCCTCCTCCTCCAAACCAACTATGGAAACAAGGGTGGATAAATCCCACTTTAGGAGGTCGTCAACAACCCATGACAGAACCACCCATGCAACTTCTTCCCCCTCCCTAGATGTTGATATCCACATCAATCCCTCCTCGACCACAACTACTTGCACAACCCATCCCTAACCCTAATAACAGAAGGCCAAGTTAACCATCGCAAGTTGTAGGACTTGTTTCCTAACCTACCTATTCCATCTCTTCCCTATATTGCAATAATATCCACCTTTGATCTGGGAAGACAATAACCAAGGAACAACCTCATATTCATATTGAAGATTTAAATGAGGATGTCCAGAATGAAGAATTAAAACATAAACAATCTCAAGAAACCTTGAAAGTTGATAATTCCCACCATGAACTTCAAAACCCACCCTATCGAGAAAGATTAAACCCTATGTGTGTGTTAAAATACTGGTGTTCCAAGCCATCAAGGATGTGCCTATTTATTCAAAAGAGGTGCATGAACTTTGTGTAAGGAAAGTGAGTAGAAAATGGAAGGACCCTCAAACTGTCCATGTTATGGGTAAACTATCATATTTAATGATGGGGGGATTTCTCATAGGAAAATACTCTGACCCCGACAGTCTGGTAGGTAATGTGCAAATTAATAATACACTCATTAACAACACATTTTTTTTGTGACTGGAAGAATATACAACTAGTCGAGCACATACTCGTGTGACACGGGGTTGTGTTATCCGACCAATAACACTATAACCTCCAGGTGTGCCCATGATGCCCCAAATGCAACACACAAGGTAAGTTGGTATTTTGAACCAGTGACTTCACATAACATAATTCCTTAACAACACACTCCATCACCGACTTCCCTACACCCCAGGGGCTCATTAGCAACACATTAATCAACCTCAGTGTTGCCATTAATGTCATGATGCGTGAGACCATGCAAGCCTTAGGACTTACTGGTCTTAGGGAAAACCCAACCGTACTCCTACTTGTTGATAGATCAACTATTAAATTAGAGGGAATCTTGGAAGACATTGTGATATCCATAGACTCGTGGGAATACCCCGCCGATTTTATGGTCCTACAACGCAAAACATCTATGGAAGGGTATCCTTTAATTCTGGGAAGGCTTTGGTCGGCCACCATTGATGCTTACATCGATTGTAGGTCAGGAAACATGATCATCTCCCATGGGACCTATGCAAAGCAATTAACCCTATATCCTCCCATCAAACCCAACATAGATTTTGAAACACCACTCTGGGCCAATGAAGAAGATGGTGATGAAGAAGGAGAAGCTCATAAACTCCTCTTTATAGATCAATACTTATCCATCAAAGAGAAAACAAAGGACGATGAAATCAATGATTTCATAGCCTCTTCTTCTTCCTCAACAACCTCACATGTTCTTGAGCATGTTATGCAACTTGAAACACAAGTTTCTCTATCCTCAACAAGCACCTTACCCATAGAACATGAATACCAACCTGAAAAATATCAAGGGTCCCTTACAAAAACCATAGAAATCAGCCCAAGGAAAACATTGAAAATCAACTAGGGACTGACTGAATAACAAAAAGAGCGATTGGTTAGAGTATTACAAAAGCACAATGATGCCTTTTCCTAGGACTAGTCTGATATGAAGGGAATCCACCCTGACTTATGCACACACCCATATACATTAAATAAGGATATAGACCCATTTGTCAACCCTAGTGTCAGATGAATCTGGTACTGAAAGACACAATTAAGGAAGAGCTACAAAAATTGCTCACAACCAACTTATCTATCCAATTTCTAACAACCAATGGGTCTCCCTTCTTGTCATGGTACCAAATAAGAACAACAAATGGAGAAATTGTGTGGACTATATAGAAATCAACAAAGCAACACACAAGGACCATTTTCCACTTCCATTCATTGATCAAGTCCTGGATACGTTAGCAGGGAAGAAATACTTTTCCATTTTTAATGGATTCAGTGGGTATAACTAGATCCAAATCACACCTGAGGACCAAGACAAAACAATGTTCACCTGTCTATGGGGGAAGTTGGACTATCGTGTTCTACCATTTAGGTTATGAAACACCCCTACCACCTTTCAAAGAGTTGTAATTGGTATATTCTATGATTTAATTCATGATTGTGTGGAAATATATATGGATGATTTCACAATACATGGTAATGAATTTGATGAGGCATTAGAAAACTTGGAGCAAACATTGATAAGGTGTAAGGAATCAAATATTTCCCTTAGTAATGAGAAATGTTCAATGATGTTAACTTATGGCATCATATTAGGACACCGCATCTCAGCTAAAGGCATCCAAGTGGATCTGACGAAAATCAAGGTAATATTAAACTTCTCGACTCCATGATTGCAAAAATAGGTATGAAGCTTCCTAGGATATGTTGGTTATTATCATCGCTTTATTGAAAAAATTTCACGAATTGCTCGTCAATTATTTTCCTTGCTTAACAAAGACTATGATTTTTTATGGACAGAAACATGCTAGCATGCACTTGACGAACTGAAAACTAAGGTGTCTGAGGCTCCCATATTAAGAGGACTCGATTGGTCCCTCCCATTTCATATTTCTATAGACGCATCAGACACCTCTATTGGAGTTGTTCTAGGGAAATTATAAGGAAATGATCCATACACGATCTACTACGTTAGCAAAAATATCTCACCCGCAGAACTAAATCATACGGTAACAATTTTTTTTTTTTTTTGTGGTAATACATGCGATTAATAAATTTCAACATTACATTACAAGATATCCAATAATATTTCATACTAACCATGCTGCCATAAAGTATTTAATGAATAAACCTATCACCAATGGCAGGGTAACTAGGTGATTATTGTTATTATAGGAATATGATATAACCATCTTGAGACTTACACCTAATGATAATGAGCCACCTATAGAAGATTATTTTCCTGATTCACATCTATTTGCGGTTTCTACTAACTCTCCTTGGTTCGTAGATATTGCTAATTCCTTGGTTGTAGGTAGACTCCCACACCATTTTTCTCCAAATGAGAAACAAAATATCATCATACAAAATTGGAGATTCTCATGGATTGACGACTTCCTCTTCCACACAAGATTGGATCTCATTATCATAATATGCATGTGAGAATATGAGATCCATGAGATATTGAAAGCCTGACATGATAGTCCATGTGGAGGACAGTTTGTAGACAAGAAGATTATTTTCCTGATGAGCACCTATTTTTGGTTTCTACTAACTCTCCTTGGTTCACAAATATCACTAATTACTTGGTTGCAAGTAGAATCCCACACCATTTATCTCCAAAAGAGAAACAAAAGATCATTAGACAAAGTTGGAGATTCTCATCGATCGATGGTTGCCTCTTCCACACAGGATTGGATCTCATTATCAGAAGATGTGTGCAAGAAGATGAGATCCATGAGATCTTGAAAGCCTGCCATGATAGTTCATGTGGAAGACACTTTGCAGACAAGACGACTGGGTACAAGGTACTTCATCAAGGGTACTATTGGCCCATTATATTCAAAGATGTCAAGGAATATGTAAAGAGGTGCAACAACTACCAACACGTGGGAAGACTAGTGCAATCAAATGAGATGTCGTTATAGCCATAGTTGGTATTAGAGCCCTTTGAAAAATGGGCCCTGGACTTTGTAGGGCTAATAAATCCTTCTTCTCACCATAAATCCTACATCCTATTCTACATAGATTATGTCACAAAATGGATGGAATCCAGGGCACTCCCGTCCGGAACAGAACAAGTAGTAGTAGGATTTATTCATGAAGAAATCTTCACCATATTTGGGATACCTGAGGAAATAGTTATTGATGGAGGAACACAATTCACTTCAAGACTCATTAAAGTCTTGATGGACAAATACAAGATCAAACATAAGGTTACTACACCAGATCACCTAGAGACCAATGGATAGGTATAGGGGACAAACAAAATCCTTGAGGTCATCATCACCAAGACTATTAGAGTACAACTCAAGGACTGGGTTGATAGACTACCCAAAGTTCTATGGGCTTACCATACGACATGGAGAACTACTACTTGCTACACCCCATATGAACTAGTGTATGGAAAAAGAGTACTATTGCTAGTTGAAACAAATATCCAGACACTTAGAACAACTTTACAACTTGGAATGGACTTAACTGAAGCTCAGAAATAGAAACTCCTCCAGGTCAATGAACTAGATGAACTTTGTCAAGATTCCATACACCACATAAAAATAATATAGCATCAAAGAGCTTGATGGCATGACAAGTTTATCAAGAAGATTAAATTCAAAGCTGGAGACTGGGCCTTATTATTTGATTTCGGGTTCAAAGATTTCAAAGGGAAGTTATACACTCAATGGCTCATACCATAAGAGATTGATACAATATATGACAATGGAGCCATCAAACTTTGCAGCATAAAAAATGAGATAACTCCTCTGATGGCAAATGGACACAAGATTTGATTATATCATAAACCCCAATCCAAGGAATCATTTTTGAATAGATTCACTAGTGGATGGATCGACACTGATTTAGATATTGTAAACAAAGGGTGAACCCCTGGTGAATGATTTGTTCATGTTCAAAAAATAAAAGATAAAACCATGTATGAAAACCCTTAAGGGCATACTTGGGGGCATGCTTGTGAAAATCAACTTATGTTGGTGCATGGCATTCTTAAAAAAGACAAAAATAAATAAATAAATGAGAGAAATAAATAAGGGCACTTCATGGTTTCATGATGGTTATGTTAGTATCCTTCTGATCAAGTTTTCTTAGTAAAGTTTTGTTTGTAATTTTTTTTCAGGATATGCAAGGAAGAAGAAGGTTGTTGCTACAAATCCTAATGTTGCAACACTTGTTGTTGCAATGCCTGTTACTGCAACTCTTTCTATTGCACCTCTTGTTGTTGTAACTCCTGCTACGACAATTTCATCGTTGCATATCCTATTTCTACACCTCTCCTTTCTGTGACTCACGCCGCTGCAACTCTTGTTGCTACAACTCATTTTGTTGCAACTCTGCATATCATTACCACAATTCCACTACTAAGACATCGACAAGGACGACTGCCATTGAGACACCTTGGAAAATCACAGTTTTGGCCCACACATTGTCAGTTGTCACAACTCCTGTTGTTGCAACTCTAGAACACTTCCACAACTCTCATTTGCATCTATTGCTAGAACTCTAGAATGTTGCCACAACTCTCATCCACAACAACGTTGCTACAACTCTCATTCGCAACACCATTGCTGCCACTCTCGTCCACACCAATTCTCGACTGTAACGTCGTTACTGCACCTCCGATGGACATAATGAGAAAATTGACACCCAACGTTAATGTTGAGTTTTTGGCCAAACTTGTTGATATGACTCTGCATCCATTTTCACAACTCCACCAAAGACAAAGAGGGCCGATCGATCATGGGACCCAAGTTCTAGCACAACACTTGTACGAGGGAAATCCACTTAAGCTAAGAAAGGACATGTATGTTTTTCAATAGAATGTGTAATGAATAATATTTAAGTGGCATATGTTTCCATTACTACCACCACCACCATAATTGTCACTCTACATCATAATTTCAATAATCGTCATTATCGATGTAATTGGAAATCTCCCACCCATATAGCAACCATTTCCCTTTAAAATAATAAGCAATTGGGGTTGAGAGAAGAAGAGAAAACCATCAGAGGCTCATTGATCCATAGAGAACCCACAAACCCATTTCTACTCGAAGAATATGATCACATCAAGCACATTCTCAACCAGGCTGGATGGATGGAGTATATCCAACGTTTGTAGGGCTATGCCAATGAATTTTCCTTGGAATTCACTCTGAATTTCGGGGCTGAATAGTCTATGGTCACAGGTACCCTGGTTGAAGTAGCAGAAGAAACAATGATGGAGGTTACCGGCTTTCCACGAACAGGTGAAAGGTGATATTCTAGAAGAACCTCCAGGATTGAAATTCCGCGATAAGTTATCGAGCCTAAAGAATCATTGGTAAAGAAGGGCACATGATTTGATAGGAGGTCTCTGCCACACCCTTTGCAGGATCTGGCCACATTTGTGCAACGTTATTTTAGATGTGAGGGATGCTACAGAGCCATATACCTCCACCATATTCTCCCCTTAAACCACCTCATACATGGTCACTCCATCAACATGCGGTATTTTCTTTTTAGAACTTTATAGACCATGACGACATTCATACGGAAATCAAAGAATCCCAGGGATTTTATTTCGCACCATGGGATTATCAAGCTACTGGTGGAACATGCCCTACATAAGGAGGGTCGAACATGGAATGACGTTGTTAGGGAATTAGTTGTAGCTATAGAAGATATAGTAGCTACACTTCCAGTACCAAGGGAAGCAACAACTGCAACTCCATCTCCAAGAAATAGTGTTGCAGCTCCAAAAATCATAGAAACTAATACTCCCCCCAAAAAGAGAGCCACAAGGGCACAAACAATAGAGTATTATGGTACTACAACCCCAAAAAAAGTGAGGCATGACAATGACATTGAGGTCACCAACAACAAACCCTCCACAAAGAGAGTATGAGGGTATAGGAAGAAGTGACCCTATGTTCAAAAGAAAAGAAAAACGAGGTCCACGACTGCAACTCAACAAAAACAACAAAAACTTGTTGATCCATAAGAACCATCCGAGGGTAGTAACTTGGAATATGATGAAGGAATGGATGCAGAGACTCTTGCTGGCCCACAAGAACTAAGAAGAAGCAATTTTGGCAAGGGGATTACCACTATCCTTGAAGTATATGTAGAAGGGGAGGAACTAGAACCAAAGGCTCTTGCTCACCAACAAGAACCAACAAGAAGCACTTTTTGTGAGGGTCTTACCGCCATCTCTGAAGTATATGCAAAAGAAGAGGAACCAAAACCAGAGGTTATTGATCTTGAAGAAAAGGTTATTGCTACACTCCAAGCACATGAATGAGTAAGTATTCCACACTCCTTGCCTATATATGCATCCTTTGTAAAAAAAAATAGAATGCTAAGGATGAAGAATTGGAAACTTCAACTTAACCTCAAGATGTTGAAGGATGAACTCAATGAAGAAAGGACATCTGAGAAGTTATCTTGCCTTGCCCAGGCAACAAGTTCCCTTTCTACAAGGGAACCCTCTATTACACCAAAAGAGATAGCCCAAACCAAGGAAGCAAGGGAAGTGGTTGTCCAAACCACATATTTTATGTTAATTGATGAAACCACCCAAATTGAGACAGAGTAGGGAAAATAAATTGCAACATGAAATAACACCAATGAGAAGGGAGTACATCTTTTTCCAAAGGAAGAAGGGGAGGTGGAATACAATATCAACAACTCCTATGGACATATCAATTTCTCTAACCCTGATTGATTGATGGTTCCATAGGGACATCCATCCATTTTGGGCTGGGGGAGATGATGGGTGCCTAAATTGGCATGTTTTTAGCACCCGTGCAATACCTTTTTCCTTACCATTTTTTACTCTCCATTCTATCTTGATACCTTTTTCATCTAGTTTGTCTCACTTTCCACCAAGATATCAATATTTTCCCATATGCCATTCTTATACATTTCTTAGGAAAATTGTTACCTTTTTGCACTAACATTGCTATACAAGAGCAAGTACAATGTACTTGAAAGAGATGCAATTCCTCCACAAATGTTGTTACTCCTCTGCCCAAGCATACAACTGCTTCAATTCCAAACGTGACTCTCGTTGTTGTTGTTGCAACTCTGAGACAGATTTTGTGAATGCAACAATCAATGTTACAGTCGTAAGTCATAGATTTCTCCACACAAGAAAGTGACAAAAGGAAAGTGGCTAACCAAAAAGAGAAACAATTCACGTACCAACCATCACCCAACTGATCTGATAGCGCACATGCCCACTCTTTTCTGGAATTTGGCGATATCGATGTAAACATATGAACAACTAGATTCTCATGGCTATCCATTTGTATTCTTATTTTATTTAGACATAAGATGTATTGTATAAAAGCTCAACCTCCCTTAAGCTTGGGGTGGGGGAGGAGATTATTCTGGCAGTAATATTCGACTGTATTGTAAAACTCATAATTTCAACAATATTATTTCCTTTTTCTCCATGTTCAGTTGATGGTGTGTTGAGCATTTGAGTGTCTATTGCATTCTTAGACCAGTGCCTCATCTAAGGAGGCAAGGGCACCTTAGCTCGGTATTGTTTGTATCTTTTACAATTTATAGAATTAGTTATAATTGCATTTCAATTTTATTTTTATCTATTTCAACAATTCTTTCATCAACATCTTGTGGCTCTCAATTGTTGTAGATTTTAATTGTTAACTACAGAGGGCAGTGATCTTTAATTGATAAGAAAGTAGTTGTAATTTATCTTCCTTATTTTTTTCCAACATTTTCTCTATAATAACATCATGTTGCAACTCTGTTGTTTCCTCGTTGTTGTAATTATGTCACTGCCACTTTATGATGACATTTCTAAACATTATCTTTTGAATAGTTTAAGTGTAGTTGCGACATCTTTTATTTACCTTCATTTATTTCCAACAATTCCTATTTAAACTTCATTCATGCTGCGATTTTGGTTGTTGTAACTTGTGGTGCTATAATTTGTGTTGTTGTGACTCGAGATGTTGCAACTCTCGTTGTTGCAACTGTCATTGCTGCAAGTCTGCATCTAGCTTTCTAATTGACAATTGTGTAAGTTTGTAATTCAAGGTAGTTTAGCTCTTTCATTTACAAGCACATTGTAGTTTAATCTCTAAGAATTTAGTACATGAGTTATGACACTATTGTCATAATAATAAAAGACATCCTAAATACTTGAACAAGTCACCTTTACTCTTTTGCAAGCTTGATTTATTTTCTGCAAGTGTGATTTACTTTCTCAAAGTTTGATTTACTTTATGCAAGTGTGATTTACTTCTTGCAAGTTTTATTTACTTTATGCAAGTGTGATTTACTTTCTGCAAATTTATTTTACTTTTTAAGAAACATGATTTACTTCTTTCAAGAGTAAGTTATTTCCCGCAAGAGTAATTTATTTCCTGCAAGTGTGATTTACTTTTCCGCAAGTGTGATTTACTTCCTGCAAGTGTGACATTCCTTTCTCTGCAAGTACAAGAAGTAATATAGGTTGGTGACTAGATTAAGCATTTTTGTATCTTGTTTTGTGGCATTTTATCAAAAGTACTACAACTCATTGACAATTACAACATTATACTTGCATATACGGTGCATGCCAAATTGTAAGTAAGATACGACCTCAAATTGGTAATTAAATGCACAACTCTTTAGTGCTTACTAAATTAATTAGGAAGTGATTGAAAAGTCGCTTAGAGCCATTATTCAAAATTAAATAAAAATGCACTACTTCCCCTAATGTTAATAAAAAATTCAATGAAATAGTGAGAAATGCAATGGAAAAACACCTTGAGCCTCAATATAGCATTTGAACATTGAAAAGGACTAATACATGGTTATTGGTAAGTGAAAAAGGGTTTATAAATAAGGGAAATATAAGGAAAAGTGTGATATAATCATGCCAAAATAAGTTCCCATCATATGTGTTGGAGTATCAATGATCCATTGAATAATTTGTAACTAGCTATGATGTTTTACATCCCCTATTTTAAAATTATTCAAACGACAATAAAATTTAATTATATCTGATTTTTTTTCATGGCATATAAAACTCACAAAAAATCAAAGTATGGAGTAGAGCCAACATAAGATATTTTACAAGAAGTCATGATACATGACCTGAAAGAATGTGTATTGTTCATGAAGCACTCACTACGATCGTAAGTTCATTGACTCCTACAAGTACATATATTATAATGTAAATGTAGATATACTCATTACACTTTATTTCCATGTTTATAAATGGAATATAGAGAGGCTGGAAAATATCAAACTAATCAACAAAACATTGCAAATAAAACAAATACAACATCCCATGCAAGTGATGAAGAAATGAAGAATAGAAGCAACTCGAGCATTGATAATAACTCAAGTGATGAATGATGATCAATATAATTGAATGATACAAGTTTTATATTTTGGAATGTTTGTATGTAAAAGTCAAACATTTTGTTTAACATAGACCTTTATATTATCCCATTTCGTATGACGATGGATTACCAAAAATTGTAACAATATTTTTCGAAATTTTGTTTATTGTAGACCTTTTTGTCTCATTTTGTATAACAAAGGGTTCCTTATTCTTGTATAAAACAAGTTTATTATACTATTGCAGTGTATGTTGTAGTAAAATGTTATGGTACCAATTAAATATGCATCATTTACATTATTAGAAAGAGCAAATGTATAATCAACTAATATTTTTTTTTAAATGATACAATACTTTAATGCATATATCCAAGTGAATTAATTAAACTATAAAAAACAATACTATTATAAAATTTATTTGATTTTTGGATCAATAATTGAAATTTTATAAATAAATAAAAAACAAGAAAAAAGAAAATATAACATGCGGGGAATTTTGCACTGAAACATATTGTTTCATTTAATCAATTGTATGTATTGGTGCATGTTCAATATATAAATATAAATAATAATATAATTTTAAGGTCATGGCCAATCCAGACACCAAATTAGTGTATGAGACCCCCTTGTTTGTGGAACAAGGGATCCCCTTGACGCAACGATTTGATTGTTAAATTCTACAAAGGTGTGCATACCCTACCCCCCTTTAGATTTGAACCTGTGACCTCCAAGGAGGAAACACATGTTCTTAAGGACCAATATTAATGAGATTATAGCACAAACTTATGCTCCTTAAATGAATTCATGCATTAGTCACTTTTGAATGTGATAGAGCACTCGTGCTATTTATTAAGAAAAAAACATCGATGCAATGAATATGTATTGATGTGTTTTTAATTAGTGAAGAACCAATGCCCATAACTATACGAAGTACAACAGTGTTTCATATTACAACACCATCACCAATACCTTCAATGATACCATTCTAATTGTCGTTATTGATATTTTTATTGTTACCATCAAGATTTTGTAATGCTCAAGGAGATATATTGCACTGGTGCTTAACGATATTTAGGACATGAGTGCTTTACAATATATAATATGCATTGGTGCACTAGTGCCCCATACTGTAAGATGTGCACCATTGAAAAAACCTCTTCTAAAACCTCCAATTGCCAAATTTGTTTTAGTTAAAATAAACCTTTTATAATACACATGCAAAAACATCTGCTTTTGTTAAAAAATGTTTTAGTGGAGATTTTTGTGAATGTTTTATTGGTAAAATTTCCCCAATTTTCCCCACTAAGGTTGCGCTGATATGAGAAATCCTTGCTGCTTTCTCCGCTTGGTGCCTCCGCATGTGACCTCAAGGTCACAATCATGATAGGAGACGATCCTAAACCCTCCCCGAATCACAACATGGATTCAGAAGCCTTCAAGGAATTGGTGGGATCTCTGAACAAACCCCCACCTAGGCCCACTCACTCGCGATTCATTGAAAAATGGACGAGATCCTGAAATCAATCTCCCTTGAGTTGCAACTCGCTACAAAGCCCTCGCCTTGGTGAGGAAAGGTTCAATCAAACAGTTTACATGTGTCTTGTCCTCACCTTGTCAAATGGATAATTTGATTTCCATAAACTGGACGCCTCTGATACGGCACCGACTCAATCATTTTTTCTAGGGTAAGGGATTTTACACATTTTCTTTTGAATTCAAAGATGATAGGGACTTAATATTTAGAAGTGGTCCATACTTCTGTGGATCCAAAGGCTTGTATTCAAATCGATGGACTCTAGACTTCGACCTGAAAACCAACATCCCTTCTATTGTTCTTATCTGGGTTTGTCTTCTGCATCTCCCCTTGCACTCTTGGGGGGATGATGCCTTAACATGCATTGGAAATTCCTTAGGGAGATATATAGACAAGGTAGAACCAAAAGGATCTATGTTTTCTTGTGCTAGAATCTATGTAGAAGTAGATCTGGAAAAAGGCCTTCCAGAGGTAGTTAAACTAACACTCGATGGTTGGACCCATGTTCAATAACTAGATTATGGGAAACTCCCTTTCAAATGAAAGTTTTGTCCCAAATATGGCCATTTTGTTAAAAATTTCCCCAAACACGCACAAGGGGTGACTAAAAATGCAGAATATCTGGAAGGGGAATGACAAAGGGCTAAGAAAAAAATAAACAATGGGAAAAATACAGGACAAGTTGAAGGACCTTCTAATCCCCTAAGGCATGCAGACCCAAAAGCTCCCTCTACTCAGAATCCTAATGAAAATAGGCGAAAACTAGGGTTAAATAATCATCTAGACCCTTTTAATATCCCAACAAAAAAATATGTAGCTTTAGGAAACCCCTTATCTAAAAAAGAAAATGAAGAACCTGTAGAACCAGCTCGCACCTTGTTGGACAAGCATTTTGGATGAGAATAACCAATTTTTGGGAACTATGCCTTAGTAGAGGAAAGAGTACAAGGCAAGTCCAGTGTGCACAACAAGGACACACAATTCATCTCTAAAGTAGGAAAAGCAACAGTTCGGCATAAAAAGCAAGGAAAGTAGCAAAGCAATGCTAAAGCAAGAAAAACACTTATGACTTGTTAGGGTTTTGGGGGGACAAGTTGTTATTAGTGTTTTTAGACCTAAATTCTATGTATAAATATGTAAATGGTTGGAGAAGATGAGGTTGGTTGCTACGAAGAATAGGCTGTTGAAAGTAAGAGTTTAGGTTGAGAGATTAACGTGCTTATGATTGAGAATATATGATTAAGGTTGTGGAGAGAGTTTGCAGAGATAAGCTTGCACTGCATATCAACTAGGATAGAATGAGGATTATAATATGTTGTATCTATTGTAAGCGCAATGCATAGGCCTAAGGTGATTACTGCATGGATATTAATATAAAAGCTAGTCGTTGTGGATGTAGCCCAAGGATTAGGTGAACTAGGTTAATATCATGTGTTTCTTGTGTCTGTTGATGTGATTAGTTGTGGATGTTACGTTTATGCATGATTAATATAGATTTGTTTAACATACAAATGATGCATAATAATAATGAATAATTCAGTAGCTTGGTTATGTCACGATCTATATTATACTATATCTGCACACTAGGGTTTAGGGTACTAAATGAATCTTGGATGGGTTAATGTTGCACAACTATTTTGGTAAAAATAATGGCTATTAGATAATAAAAGTTGTATAGAGGGTTTGATAACTGATAGGAAGGATGTTAAATAAGGATACCACACATAGGGTGAATAAGTATTAATGGTTATGTTGATGGCCTCCCATCCCCTTGTCTCTATAGAAACTTGGTTCTTGTAGCCCCAGTAGATACCTTAGGTGAGACTTCACTTGCATGCAAGTGATGCTAAAAGGCCCGGTGTCTAAGGGTTTTGTTGGTTGAATAACTTGAACCTAGGGTCTTATAACTGTGCACCAACAAATGGTTTCGTTGTCGGGACTCAGAATCTGTAATTAAGGGAATGTTTTGGAGGTCGACTAAGAAAGAGATCGTTGAATAGATGGAAAGGAAGGATCAATAATTTTTCTGAGGAGAGAATAGAAAATCTCATATGAAATATGAACAATGGTTGCAAAGGTATGTGTTCACAGAGCTGTAAGAGATTTTCTTTGGTGAATTTCCAATTATTTTAACTTAATGGTTGGAAAGGTCAGTGGAGAATACTAGAAGATACTAAACTACAACTCTGAGGAACTAGACCCCCGAGTTGGTAAGACAATTGAATTCTATAAGTAATACTACTTCTCGCACAATCAATTTCTGGTTGAATAGTATACTAGGGGGTTATATTAAAAAAATTGAAGTAGATTGTGCCCAATCATATAGTGTCGCGGAGAGGGATTTCTTTAACGGTCTACGTGAAAGGTTTATGAAATCATTGGGTACTTGGATAAATATGTTATTGTGTGATGAAGATGGAACCTGATTTCTAAGGGGCTTCACGCACATAGGGGAACTGCGGGATGACCAAGGGATGGTATGAAGGTAGGAAGGAATGAAGAAATAATGGAAGAAGGAATGGAGGGACTGAGGATGTACATAAATGAATAAGGTGTATCAGAAGAGGAAGACGAATTTCAAGTATTGCACAGTGGAAGAAGGTACAAGAGGTTGAAGACTAGGGCTGAGAAAGGAGAGCCACACTGTGAGTATGCGAAGATAGAACCCTGTGCACTAATCCAAATTGTAGAAATACCACACGTAGAAGAAGAGGAAGAGGATTATCAGTTCAGTTCTATAATAGAAGAGTCATTAAGTCCTACTCAGGCTGGATCTTGTTTCAATTCCATGACCCCATGTGCGTCACCTAGATCTAAGATAACATTTGAATATTTGTTAAAAGAACTTACAGTTAGCGGAGGAAGACAAAATAACAGTAGCCAGAACATTGGAAGCGGTGCATTGAGTTAGATTCAACCAACATCTCCAAGGGGAGGTACTACGCAAAACACCATGGCAGGGTTATACAATAGATTGAGAATTCCTGAGTTCCAAGGAGTTGGGTCGGAGGACCTAGAACAACATCTATTTGTATGTGAGACAATTTGGGCTACGAATAATTTCTAGGATGAGGCCACAACGATTGCGCAGTTGGCAACAATGTTTAGAGGCCACACATTAGTATGGTACATGAAACTGTAGAGTACTACACTAGCAGGTCAAGCAAGGACACTGGCAGAAATTCGACAAGCGTTATTAAAGAGTTCAAGAAGCCAAAATCTGAGTCGCAATACATTACAGAGTTTAAGGAAATCAAACAAGTGCAAAATAAATTAGTTTGGGACTATGATCAAAGATTTAGGGATTTGATGGGTAGATTGGCATTCCAAATTCCCGATCAACAACACAGAGAATGGTTTATTGCCAGAATATTGCCACACATTTGCTTCCCATTGATACAACAGAAGGTTCAGTCTTAGCCTCAATCTTTGGAGATTGCAACGAAGCTAGTAGCATCTCCCATAGGGGATGGCAGGGGGATGGGTCAAGTCCAGACGAAAATAGCTTCCTTGACAATCCAATCAGTAGAGATTACAAAAGGAAAGGAGAAGAGGGAACAAGTTTGGTGTATCACATTTAGGATTGAAGGCCACCATAAGGATGAATGTCCAGCCTTTGTGCAGTATTTGGTGACTGGAGCACTGAACCCATTACTAGGAGGAGGGTACTATGAAATATACAAGAAATGGCGACATCATCTGCATGATTGTCCACTACTACATAAATACCAAAGTACACCTCAAAATTTATTTTGTAATTTTTGTAAGTCAGTAGGGCATGAGGAGAAGGATTGTTGTGCATTTGACCTGATGAGAGAGTGCACTTAAGATATGTATAGAATTCAGAAGGGAAACACCGCAGTAGAAGGAGGCGTTCCACAATATAACAATCAGAGAGGCTTTATTCTAGGACGTCGAGGAGGATTTGGTAGAGGTCGTGGCAGAGGAGGTAGAGGACCAATAATCTGCTACAATTGTAATCAACTGGGACACTTAGATCGTGACTGCCCGAATCCTTGTACAACCTGCACGTATTGTAGAGCACTGGATCATGCAATAGAATATTGTCCACAATTACTTGCTAAGTGGTAGGTGAGAGGGAATCAAAACCAGAACCTGAATTAGAATGTACCAAAGATACCAATAGAGAAGCATGATGAAGGACCCATAATATTAGTTGTCATGCACGAAGGAGCTAGGAAAAGGACTGATAAAGGGACACAGATGGAGCAATGGGTGAGGAAATCATCAGGACCTATGGCGACATTTGACCCATAGGAAGAAAAAGAGACGTATAAACAAACAAGGAAGGATATACTATGACTAGATTGGATAGCATCGACATCATGTGTGCCTCCTGTGGTTGACATGCCTTCGATCTATGATCCTACTATCTTGGAAAGGCCTCTTCAACATGTAAATTCTTTGAAAGAATTTCTAAAAAGTTGTTTGGAATTGATGAAATATGAAACTGCGTTGACTGCATTGTGTGGAATGATTTATCATTGCGTGCAAGAAAGGGAGGTTCCTACCGCATAGAGGGTAGTGAATCAAGTACTGTGCAAAAAGAGGACGAGTGGAGAATTCAAATTAAGTGTGCAGATTGGGGACTATGACATGGGCAATGTCATTTTATATTTGGGTTCTGATGTAAATGTTTTACTGAAGCAAACATTGGAAATGATGGGGAAGCCAAAGCCAACTTGGTCTCCCATCTAGTTAAGATTGGTGAACCAACACAAGATAGTACCAATTGGCCGATTGTTAGGGGTACTTGTGAATATAGATGGACTATGCAATATAGCACATTGTGAAGTTGTTGAGATCATGGATTATAATCAACCATATCCAGTGCTAATGGGGCTTGAATGGGCCTTTGAAAAGCATGAGATTATTAATCTAAAGAGAAGGGAAATGATTTTTGAAGTAGGGGACTTGAAGGTTACTACACCATTGGATTTGACAAAAGGAAAGAGGTGCATAGAACCATCTAAAGAGGATGTAATTGGTAACTAGTATAACATGAATGCACGAATGTATGACTATGTTAATCTGACTACAAATGGTGCAATAAGTTGGAGAAGAATTATCTCATGTGCCTCAGATTTAGGGGAAGGTCTGGAACATTAACAAAAAAGGATGCATGAAGTATCAACTAGATGGTGTGCCCACATTCCTCGATCATTGCACTGGATTGGAACGAAGTTATGTGACTCGCCCAAGTATGATGGTTTGACTGATATAAGCTCTTTTGTAAAGGCGTTTGAGTTGTAGATACTCGAACAACAAATATTGTTGGCATTAGTTGTTGTCTTGATTCAACCAGATGGTGGGATTCACATAAAGAAGGAATATAAGACTGGGTAGAGTGTAAAATATTAATGCAAGTTAGATTTGATACCGAGGTTCAATATACTACGCATAAACATATAGGAGTAAGTGACCCAGTAGATCATATTGCACATTGTAGAAAGTTATGGAGTTTGATACCGAAGGAATGGACACATAAGTTCATACATACATTGGATACGATCCCCAAGAACTGGTACCTGGAACTAGAAATGCACGGAGAAACAACGAACTGGGACAAGCTAACTCAAAGATTTAAGATATCATTTAATTTTGAAAATGAATCACCATTAGTAGATGAAACTTTGCAGGCCATTAGAAACAAGATTTTTTCAGGACAAGGGCCAATGGATGTAGTACCTATGTGTAGTGCACATATAGCTTCGATGGCAGTTAATGAAATACTGGAATGTTATAATGTTGGTAAAGAAGATCAAGACGATGAAGATCCAAGAAATATACAAATACCTGAAATTGATGGGGAACACACAATAGAAGGTCCAAAGCTTAGATCTGTTGCGTATGCAAAACCATTAAGGATGCATAACGTGAATATTGGGACAAAAGAGAAACCAAAGTTTGCGTAGATAGGTGACTATTGAAATGATGAAACTGTGGAAAAGATTACAGAATTACTGTAGGAGTATCGAGATATATTCCCAAACACGTTTTCAGAAATGAAAGGGATAGCTGGCGAGTTAGGAGAAATGAAGATCCCTTTGAAGCCAGATACTAAGCCAGTAAGACAGAGACCCTACAGACTAAACCTAGAGTATAAAGAGAAGGTAAAGGAAGAGATAGATCGAATGTTAGAAGCAAGAATCATTGAATTAGTAGTAGAATCAAAATGGATAAGTCCAATGGTAGTACAAGATAAGAAAACAAGGGGAATCATAATTTGTGTAGACCTAAGAAAGTTAAATGATGCATGTCTGCACGATCCATTTACGACACCTTTTACAGATGAAGTGCTTGAGAATGTAGGGGAGTAGGATGCCTACTCTTTCATGGATGGATTCTCAGGATATCACTAGATAAATATTTTGCAGGAAGACAAACATAAGACTACCTTTGTGACATAGTGGGGAAGCTACCAGTACACAGTGATGCCTTTTGGGCTGAAGAATGCACTTGCAATTTTCTCAAGAGTAGTTGTCGCAGCCTTTAAGAAATATATTCATAAGTTCCTTGAAGTTTATTTAGATGATTGGACTGTGTTTAGCCAAGTATCGAGATTAATGTTGTATAGGTTTAGGCAATGTCAAATTTAATTGAATTTGAAAAAATGTATTTTTTTTGCCCCTTTTGAAATTTTGTTGGGCCATGTGGTATGTAAGCAAGGCTTACTAGTGGATCCTGCCAATATTGTAGTGATTCTGGACTTACCACCACCTACATCAATATGACAATTAAGAGAAACACTGGGCCATATAGGATACTATAGGAAATTCATTAAAGGATATGTGTATATTACAACACCCATGGAGAAGTTGTTGAAGAAAGAAGCTAGATTCCAATGGAATGAAGACTTCCAGAAAGGGTTGGACACATTGAAGAAGAAGTTAGTGATTGTGCCAATTTTGATATTCCCAGATTGGAAGAAGGAATGTCATGTTCATGTGGGTGCATCATCCATAGCTTTGGGTGCAACATTATCTCATCTAGGAGAAGAAGGAGAACTAGACCACCCAATTGCATTTGCAAGTAGGAAGTTGTCAACAACATAAAAGAACTACACTACGATATAATGAGAAGAGTTGGCAATGGTGTATGTGTTGCAGAAGTTTAGACACTACTTGTTGGGTTCTCATTTTAAGATGTATACAAACCATTATGCACTAAGATACTTAATGAACAAGCCAATGTTGGGGGGGGGGGTGATTTGCATATGGTTACTTTTGTTCCAAGAGTATGACTTTGAAGTCATCGTTAAGCCAGGAATATTGAATGCACGTCCAAATCACTTATCACACATACGACTAGGAAAAGATGCAGGGAATATAGATGACAGTTTATCAGATGCACATTTATTTGCGGTTGAAATGGTGGACAACTACTTCGTAGACATTGTGCAATTCTTAAGTATAGGAATGGCTCCATAGGACATGACAGTTGCACAAAAGAAATAGTTAGTGGTTAAGGAATCAGACTATCAACTAATCACAATAAACTTATATAAGTTAGGTGTAGATGGGATATTAAGATGATGTGTGTTGGAATATGAAAGGCCAATGATACTATCAGAAGCACACAAAGGTATTGTAGGAGGATACTATGCAAGTAAAGTGACAATGTAAAAGATTTTGTGTGCATGGATCTGGTGGCCCACACTTCACGAGGATGCTAACGAATATTTCTAGGCATGTGATGTTTGTAAAAGGGTTGGAAATCCATCTAGAAGGGATGATATTCATTTGCATCCATAGGTCACACTACAGGCTTTTGAGAAATGGCCAATATACTTCGTTGGACCAATCAATCCATTAGCTAGGAGATCAGGAGCTAGGTATATAATCACTATGACAAAGTATTTGACCAAATGGGAAAAAGTAGCATCGGTCACGGACTGTAGTGTAGAGACTGTTGCATAATTTATGTTTGAGAATGTTGTTACAAGATTCGGCTTCCCACACATTTTACTGAGTGATCAAGGGACACACTTTCTGAATAATACGATTGCAATGTTGACCGAGGAGTTTCAAATTCACCATCATAGGAGCACGTCGTATCACCCTAAGGCAAATGGGACAGTATAAGCCTTCAATAAAATTTTAGAGAATGCTTTAAGAAATATCTGCAACGTAGAAAGGGATGATTGGGACTTGAGAATCCCTATGGTATTATGGGAATACATGACTTCAAGAAAAAAGTTGACAGGATAGAAACCTTTTACGTTGGTATATAGGAAAGAAGCAGTAATTCCAATGGAATTAATTGTGTCAAGCTTACGTGTTGCAGCGATTGCTAATCTTTCAAAATCTGGCACAGTGGAAGAAAGATTATCACAGTTGTTACAGCTCGAGGAAGGCCGATTTGTCACAGGGTTCCATCAACAAGTCCAAAAGGCAAGAGAAAAAGCATGGCATGGTAGGCATATTAAACAAAAAAAGTTTCAAGTTGGAGACTTAGTGTTGATATATGACAACAAGTTCATGCAACACCCAGGGAAGTTTAGGATGCATTGTTTGTGTCCATATGTGATCAAATATGTGACAAAAGCAAGTGTTGTACATTTAGAAATGTTGGGAGGACTGGTGAATGGGAGTTGGCTGAAAATTTATAGGGATGGTCGACCGTCCGCACACTAGTCTGACCTGCACGGGAATCTATGTACCATAGTAGTGTATTATAGTAAGAAAAAGAAAAAAATGGAAAAAGATAAAGAAAAACAAATAGAAAGTTGAAGTGTTAGTGAAGGGTCAAGAAGTTAAGAGAGTTTAGAGAAAGAAATAAACAGGAGAATGTCGCAGATGAGAACAAAGAGGAAGAAATATACACATACAACAAGAGTAAGTGCGCAGAAGAAGTGTGTTATACATTGATAAAGGATCGAGCAGAGGAAGTGAATTGCGCGTAGAAGAAAATATTGTGCAGCAAACGAAGGAATAAGCCAAAAAAACTACATAGAAGAAGAAGCAGATAGAAAGTAAAGGCATTAAAGAGAGAAAACGATGGGTTAAAAACAATAAGGACAAGACATCAAGGAAATGTGTATTCATAAATTGGAAGCATCGACGAAGATCATGACAGACTTGTGGATCAAGGCAAACGATTTGGCATTAATGCAACTTTAAAGCATGTATTGATTGCACAACACTGGTGGATTCAACAGTTAATTCTTGTGCCAAGGTAAATGGACAATTGTCGAAGGGGCACAAAATCCACTAAGGGATAGACATGCCAAAATTATTGTTATTTGGGAGTTTGAAGCGAGTAGAGAGAACTGGGAGTAGTGTTACAGACCCTGGATAAAATCCATAGGAAGAGATGACTGCACTGTGCCAATTGATGGAAGAGACAAGGATAAAAGTTATGCAACAAATAGCCAGAGGACCAACGACACGCACAATAAGGCCAATAGAAGTCATCCCAGAAGTATCTCATGAATTACAGGTAATGGGGGAATGCAGAATAATTAATTTGACACCAGGGGTAAATGTATTCCCATTAGCGGAAATGCAAGAGCAAGCGCGTGCACTAATTCACCTTGCCTTAGTATTATCACAAATACTGGGGAACATGTTGCAAGGTTATAGGTGACCATAACGCAAGAATTGAACTTGCATGCGACAAAAACCTCTGATGATTTGGATAAGGCCACAAAAGAGATTGTCAGTGTGAGGATCGACTACAATAGAGTTGAACAAGAAAGGGATGCAGTTCAGCAGAAGGCGGAGTAGGTGAAGCAAGCACTTACAAAGAGATTCTGGAGCTACCCATGGAGGTGGATACTCCATTGGAAAAACATGTAGTGAAGTTCAATGAAGCCATCCAGGGCTTCCATATAAAATTTGTTGAATTGGAAACACAACTGACACCAAACACACCACCAAAGGAAATAGACCAAAGGGAGAAAACAATAAGCACAACAATGGAGAGTATAAATATTTTGGAAGCAAAATGTGTTAATTGCTACGAGGACAACACAAAAGATTGGAATCAATTGTCAGAAGATGCAGAATTGCAGAGTATCGAACAAAATCTTCAAACTGTGCAAGGGAAGGCTCAGAAGATTAAGAAAACCATGAGCAGTTTGCCACCAGTCGAGAAGATGACAGTAATGCAAGAAAGTAAGAGACTATACTTTGAGATGAACCAGCTGAGGTCCGAACAACAAGATTACATGCAATAGATAGAGACACTACATGTTGAATCCTTATAGGTCACATAAGAGATAACATAAGCACAGTGTAGGATCAAATGAGCATTGGAAGAAGCTGAAGAGAAACAAAAGACTCATATCACTATAGACTTGGTAGAAAAAAAAATTGGTAAGTGAAACAAAGGTCAAGGGGAAAACCAACAGAGCAAAGGAGGTTTTTGATAGATTCAAGGAGAAGCTGAAAAAGGCTTAAGTGGCTCAGGACGAGCCACATGTGAGTGTTCGGGGCTTGTTGGACAGGCATTTTGGATGAGAATAACTAAGTTTGGGGAATTGCGCCTTAGTATAGGAAAGAGTAAAAGGAATGAACAATGTGCGCGACAAGGACACGCGGTTCAATTCTAAAGAAGGAAAAACAACAATTCAAAATAAAAGCAAGGACAACAGCAGAGCGATGCTAAAGAAAGAAAATCGATTATGATATGTTAGGGTTTTGGGGGGACAAGTTGTTATTAGGGTTTTTAGCCCTAAATCCTATGTATAAATATGTAAAGGGTTGGGGAATATGAGGTTGGCTTCTAGGAAGAACATGCTACTGAAAACAAGAGTTTAGGTTGAGATATTAGCGTGCTTATGATTGAGAATCTATGCTTAAGGTTGTGGAGAGAGTTTGCAGAGTTAGGCTTGCACTACAGAGAGGCTATTCTAGAATGATGATTATAATATGTTGTATCTAATGTAAGCATAATTCGTACACCTGAGGTGATTACTACATGAAGATTAATATATAAGCCATTCATTGTGGACATAGCCCAAGGATTGGGTGAACCATGTTAAAATCACGTGTTTCATGTGCATGTTGATGTGATTAGTTGAGGATGTTATGTTTATGCATGATTAATATAGATCTGTTTAACATGCGATTGATGTTTAATAATAATAAATGATTCAATAGCTTGGTTACATCGCGATCTATGTTATACTATTTCTACACACTAGGGTTTAGGGTACTGAATGAATCTTGGATGAGTTAAGGTTGCACAACTGTTCTGGTAAAAAAATGATTATTAGATAATAAAAAATGTGCAGAGGGTTTGTTAACTTATAGAAAGGATGTTAAATAAGGATATTGCACACAGGGTGAATAAGTATTAATGGTTATGTTGATGGCCTCTCATCCCCTCATCTCTGCAGAAACTTGGTTCCTGTAGCCTGAGTAGATACCTCAGGTGAGACTTCACTTGCTTGCACATGATGCCAAAAGTGTTGGTGTATAAGGGTTTTGTTGGTTGAATAAGTTGAACATAGGGTCTTATAACCGCACACCAACACACCTCCTCAAACAATAAAATGACAATCATTTTTCCCCATGTAACTCAGGAAGACGACAAAAGTTATGATGAATAAGACATACCAAGAGAAGAAATGTCAATAGTTAATCAACCCACTGTCCAAGATCATATTATGATAAGAGGAAAAGAAAAGAAAAACATCTAAGAAGGGGAAATCCCAATAGAAAGAACATGGAAAAATTCAGGAAGAAAATCTAGTCGAGATGCCCGAGAGGAAAATTCCACCAGAGAAAAGGCAATGGAAAAACAACATTCCATTGAAACCTCGCTCAGTAACATGGAAAAAAAAGGTAACAACAAGGGTTTGGATTTGACAGCTACCCCTAAAGGAGGGAAAAACCCCTCCCTGGTTAAATGATGAAAATTCTCTCCTAGAATTGCAGGGGTTTCAAAAGTAAAAATAAAGCCGAGGCCCTTATAGATCTCACCAAAGTAGAGAAACACAATGTAATATTACTCCAAGAGATCAAAATGGATGATGTTACCATCATCCAAGAAAGCAAAATAATCTTGAAGGAAAGTGAAGGAGAAATTATCAATTCAATTGGCACCTCTGGTGGGATACTAACCATATAGGATACCACATGCGTAGAAAAGGAGGTAACTTTTTGCTCTCAAAATTGGATTCTTACAGTCTTAAGATGCAAAGAAACAAGCTTAAAAACTACAATAATTAATATATACAATCCTACTAGATATATGGATAAAATATGCAGTTAGAACTCCTTATTTGTTGTTAAGGAATACTTAGACCTCTTATCCTGTATCATAGTTGGTGACTTCAACACAATATTGCACAATTATGAAAAAAGAGGGGGCTACCCCATTCATGATGCCATGAGAGAAAGAATGGAGGGCCTCATTTTGGAATGGGACCTTATAAATATGAAAACGATTAAAGGAATGTTCATTTGGAGTAATAAGAGAACAAGACTTGGGCACATTGTTGCTCGTCTCGACCGTTTTCTCATTCACAGTGATTTTCTTATATCCCAGTATGCAATTTTCTCATGAATTGTTCCCTCAACCACCTTTGACCATAAACCAATTACACTTTCTTTGGACCCTCCTCAAAATTTCGTGCCCATTCTCTTCAGATACAATCCTCTCCGACTTCATCATGAAGAAGCCATTTCTCTAGTCAATTCTTGTTGGAGTCAATACATCTATGGATCTCCTAATTTTGTATGGGAATCCAAGCTTCACATAGTAAAGAAGGAACTTAAATTGTGGAAAAAATCTTGTTTCATCCATCCTACTCAAGAAAGAAACAACCGACTGCAAGAGATTGAAATTATTCAGTAAAAGATGGAAAAATAAGAAATAAATGAAGATATTCTTCACCAGGAAAGGGATGCTTACCATAAACTCCATCAGAATTTTTGAAAAGGGGAGGAAAATTGGAGGTTAAAATCACACAGTTTATGGTTAAAGGCCAAGGACAATAATATTTCCTTCTTTCACAAGCAATCCCAAGAAAGGGAAAAAAATATATATAGTTAACAAAATCCAGAAAGAAGAGGGACAAATATTAGAGAAATTTGATCACACAAAGGAAGCAACTTCACAACATTTCCAAATATTTACACTCAGGAAGAAGTAGAAGATGGGGGTTGCATACAGGAAATGTTGGAAAACATCTTGACCATTCTCAAACATTACGAAAAAAATAAACTACCACGAGAGATTGTCGAAGAAGAAAACTACCTTGTTGTTTGGAGTCTTGAACAAGACAAAGCCCCAATCCCGGATGGTTTCTCCATTAATTTCTTCATATTTTTATGGAACACAATCAAATAGGATTTAAAAATAATGTTGAAATGCTATCTATAGAAGAAAAAAGTAGGGGGTGCTTCCAATTCCACCTTCTTGGCTCTCATTCCAAAAGAGGTTAATCCTTCCTCTTTCAATAGATTTAGACATGTTTCTTTGTGAAACTTAACGTACAAAATCCTTACCAAAATTATTTCCAACAAAATAAAGCCTCTTCTTCACAAAATCATTTCTTTTTAATCAAGGTGACTTCATGGAAAATAAACAAATAGTGGATAACATTATCTTGGTTCAGGAGGCAATCTACAATAGTCAAGTGAGCAAGGAAAAAGGAATGGTAATAAAATTGGATCTAGAAAAAGTTTTTGACAGGGTAAGGAACACTTTCTTATTTGAACTAATGAAGAAGTTTGGATTCAATGAAGTGTTCATAAATTGGATTAGAGCTTGCATTGGCTCCCCATGGATTTTTCCAATGATCAATGGTTGACTGACTAATTTCTTCCAAATCAGCAAAGGACTTCGCCAGGGATGCCCTCTCTCCCCTTTACTTTACATCATCATGGCATAATCCTTTAGCATAAAATTAGAACATCAAATAAGGATGGGAAACCTCACAGGGCTCCCCTTTTCTCAAAGGATCAAGTCTATTAATCACTCCAAATTTGTTGACAATACTCTTGTTTTAGGAGTTGGTTCAACAATCATCGCTAGAATATTTTTAAAAGCTCTTGATAATTTTCTTACCCCTTTAGGAGGAAAAATAAATTGCAATAAAAGAAAGATATATGGATGGAATATACCAGGAACTCAGCTACAACATATATCTAGAATTCTAGGATTTCCTTACGCAGAAACCTGGACCTCCTTTAAGTATCTTGGCATTCCAATCTCTTTTAAGTGCCCCACTTCTCAAGCTTGGCAGGAGATTCTGAGTAAATTTCCTCTTAGATCCAACAATGGGGAGATTGTTTGCTCAATCTAGTGGGTAAAATCACTCTTATCAAGTTTGTTTTATCTTCTCTAACTATTTTTCAATTTGCATCTCTCATGGTGCCCAAAGGAATTACCCTTTAGATCGCCAGAAAAATAAGAAGATTCCTATGGGAAGGTAGGAAAATAAACACAAAGAAATTTTATTTAATCAACTGACACATAGTCTGTTTAGATACGGGTCATGGTGGCCTCGAAATCATAGACCTTTCTTTCATGAACATACCTTTGGGGGGGAAATTGTCTTGGTGATTGGCTTTTGGTCCTAACGGTTGGCGAAAAGATGCCCTGATATCCTGCGACTTCACTGGACCTAGGCCTCGCTGCCTTGATACTCTGCTCCCTAATATCAAAGGTTCTTCCATATGTAATTTGATTAAGGCATCAACACATCTAATTTGATCCCACCTCTCCTGAATCCCAGGAAATGGACAATCCATTAATCTTTGGAACAATAGAATTATGGGAAATCAACCGATTGGCTCACAAGAAACCTTTATACCACTAAAAAATTGGGCAATCATGAATGGTATAAATCACCTTTTAGAAATATCTCTCTAAATTGATAATGGAAATTGGAAAGGATGGATAAATCTCTTGCCTTCGGTGAATCTATCAAATGCTACTTCAACCCTCTTTGCTACTCTTGCAGGTTGCGCTCCCACTGCTCTCTCTAACCCAGATCAATGCAACTCGGGGTCCTCCACTTGCTTAGTCAAAGAAGGACATGAGAAGCTACTCTTCGCCACTCCAGGCCCTCCTCGTTCAGCTTTATGGACACATATTTGGCACAGGGAATCATGATGCACAATAAACTCATAACCGTTTAAAACTTGTAGAAGCAGGGAATCGTTGGGCCATCAAGATGTGTTCTATGTAAAAAATCCCTAGAAACTGTCCAACATGTATTCTTTGAATGTCCCTATACCAAAAAGGTTTGGGATCATCTATACAACACCCTCAATCCTAGGTACTCTCCCCCAAATAAATGATTGGATATGTTCATAAAATGGAAGCAAATATACACTGGTTCTTTTCGACAAAATCCAATCTTTACATAGATCTAGAAGGCGATTCCCAAATTCATCTGTTGGGAAATTCGGCTCGCCCGCAACAAGTCAATTTTCTAGACCATTGAAACTCCTAAATCAAGGGTCCTCTCTCTAGCTTGCAATTTTCTATCAGAAGTTCCCCTCTTTAAAAGTATCAACACTTCCTCTATTACGAAGATGGACCATTTAGAATCAACGTGGATTGACAAAATTTTGAATCTCAATATCTTTATTCAACCCTCCCGAATGAATCTTCAACCAATCATACACAATGGAATCTTGAAATTTTTGACAAAGATTTCCAAAACTGGAGACAAACGCAGAGTAAAATCATCTTGTTCGTTGATGGGGCTTGAGTTGGGAATCCAGGGGTCGTAAGTGTGGGGGGGGGGCTCTTTACGACCCTGGAGGAACATAGGTCTTATCTTTTGCATGGGGAATGGGGATGGCCTCTAATAATCAAGTTGAGGCCATGGCATTATACATGGGCTTAAAACTTATTAATCAAGCTCAACATGAGGATCTAATTATAATATAGGACTTAGAAATTATAATCAATATACTTAGATGCCTGGGAAAATGTCATCATCTGAGTCTGCAAAGAAGCTTTCAAAGAATCATGCAATAAGGGGCAATATTTTGCTCTCTTCAGCTTTTTCGTGTCCTCAGTCATCAAAACTCAAGGGCATAATATTGGGCCAAATCAACCCGATCCCTTGAGAAGGGGAATCTCCAAGTCAATAATGAATAAAAAATCCATCATATCCCCTAAGGTGGTTGGCATTTTCTTTAAAAAAATCAAGCAAATAAATGAAATATTGGCCCCATTTCAAGGCTTTCCTATCATTATCAAAACTTAGGTGGATATTCTCTCTTGGCACATGGTTAAATCCCATCGTCATGTTGAGATCTGTATCTCCACTCAAAAATTTGGTGTTTCGATTTCCTCCCACAAGGTGGGCGAATTTGCAGCTACAATAATCTACATGATATATGTGAATGCAACATGGAGGCAAGGTCGAGAGCATTATCATTGTTCAGACTGTGACACGACTATTAAAGAATGATGTGGGAGAGAAAAGGTGCAACATGGATGAGTATAAGGCAAGGAATGACTATATGGAATCCAAATTGGATGAACAGACCCATAAACATGACCAATAAGTATGCATAATTCTTTGGGATACTAACAAGCAGAAACGAGAAATTCAGTCTCTTAAGCAAGAAAATCAAGAATTCGGGCAACAATGGATACAAAATCAAGCAAATGAACTAGCCCCAACCTCTTCACAGGGATCCATAGCGTTGGACACACGCCAACAACAAAAGAATGAACCAGAGCAACTGCTAGAGATAGCTCAAGACTGGAATGTTGACACTGTTATCGCACAATTTGTACTTTGATAGGAGAAAAGGTAAATGGAAAGCAAATTGGTGTAACGTGAGAGTATCCTATCATTGTCACCTAAATAGGATGTCCCTATCTATTTAGGGTGGTAGACCCAAAGGAGACGTCCCTAGTGACCTGGGGGTTTGAGAAGGCAAAGTCAATGTGGCTAGGTAAAGATTCCCTCTCACAAGTCACCACCGATCAAAAAGTTTGGTTTAATAACCAATGAAGAGATAATATGTCAAAAGTGTACCTGCCCGGAACAAAGCAACAAGAAAACTATATATTTGCAAGTACACTTGTTGGTTAGCACTTCATAAAACCATGGACTTTCTTAATAAAATAAATTTGTTGAATATGGTGAAGTAAACAAAAATTTTATAACAACAATGTTTATAGAGCAATACTTCACATAAAATGGCTTGAAACTAGCTTCAAAATGACTAAAAACCATTGACCATTAAAGTCATAACATTAGCATTTGACAGAAGCACATAAGACAAAGTATAATTCAACCTTTACAATTGATTTTATGAGCTTTTAATGCTACATCTAATGGTTGTATCTTACTTTAGTAACAACAACAATGTTGTTAGTAGGTCAAGCTATCCTAGGGTTAGAAAGTGTTAGTAGTTTGTTCAAAGAGTAGGTTTTGAAGGTTGTGTTGATCAATTACTCAAGGGAGGACTTAGACTAGTGTGTTCTTAGGGAAAAATGGAGTCAATAAAGGGGCAACAAATGTTGAAGGTAAGGGATGATAATAGGAGAGCCAAAGACAAGAGGAGTTGATAATTGAAGTGTTGGTAAGCCAAGGCTTCAACCACCAAACCCTAGGGTAAAATGACTACTAAGGTTTAGGTAACCCTAGGAATTAGTAGATTTTCCTCCCTCTTTAACTCAAAGATGAAGCAAATGACGGACAAGATGAAGCAATAAGTGCTAGGGTGTTGCAATGGCAAGGTGTTACACATTATGTTGGTCACTCTGATGATGAATTTACAAGCATGTGATCAGGCTCTCAAAATCATCTTTTGCCTGAGAAAAAGTGACTACTTTCCTCCTCTTCAAGACTACTTTTTAGAAGTACGTCGCAGGCTACCCATAGTGTACAATGCGGAAATCCATGATTTCCGCAGGCTGCTCTATAGATGGCCTACGCTATTTCTACAGGCTGCTATATAGGCAGGGTGCGACGGTGTTTGAAAGCCAAAAGAGGAAAGAGGTTCAAGAAGTTTCTAGAAGGGGAATCTTCTTGAATGTGAGGTGACGTCTATATGGTTACGATCCGACTGACTTCTCTGATCTAGTGGGATCATCCTCATCACTTTAACCACTTCAACTTCTCCTATATAATAATGGGATTCTCATGGAAAAGATTAAGCACAGTTAAGAAAAGTTGAGCAAAGGATTGCTTGAAGAATAGGTTGGAGATTGTATGAAGAATATTATTTCAATTCATACTTGAGGTCTACATTTTCCCATCAAGCTTTTGAAGATCATATTCATGCAAATTCTGGAACAAGTATATGTGTGTGTTGGAATGAAGGAATACTAAAAGGGAACTTGCGACGTTAAGGCATTTCTGTTGTATCTTCCACTTTTATTCAATATAATACAGTGGTATGTTTCTTTCCCATAAAATTATTCTCATTTTATTACATGACTCCTTGATCACATGTTTATGTTTTCATTGAATCTATCATAGTTGCTTTCACTTCGGTTGGTTTGTGTCATTGTAGATCTGGTTTCACAAGAGCACCGGAGCGAAGCGGGAACAACAAAGATATAAGGAAGCGATCTCAAAGGTAAGTCATGAATCCCTTCTTTGACAGTTAGATCAATGATTGTAACTTAGGGAAAACGTCATGTCTTATTCTGTTTTGTTCTAGATCTAGATGGATATAGGGAGATTAGTTTATGTCCGCATTTACCGATTTATCCTATAACAAAATTGGCGACTCCATTGGGGATACGACTTGATTGTGGTTTTTGTTGGCCATTTGTTTTTTCCTACTCTTTTTAATCTGAATTCAGTCTCTGAGTCTATTTGAGATCCATTTAGACTCTATGAGTTTGAAATTTCACTGAGATTTTTTACCTTTCTCTCAAAATTTCTTGATTTTCAGACGTTTCTGCACTGTGCCCTATACCTAGCCTGAGGAAACCTTTGATTTCCGCACCCTATCTATTTACTTCAGTGTGTACTTTCTGCACCTTGTCTGTTTTTGGCCTACAGAAACTCTAGATTTATGCACTGTAATGTGCTATTAGCCTGCGGTGGCATCTGTGAAGTTTTGAGTGGGGTTTTGGCCTCTATTTAGTCAGCTTGGGGGGGGATTTTTTATCCAGTATTTAACTGTTTTCTCATGCTTAACACGTTGTTGATTGGTTTTCGGTGATCGAACACCTCTCTTAGTCATTTTCCAATTTTCATATTTTTTTTTTAACAAGAAGGGTATAATCTCTGAGCTTTTATCTGAGTGCTTGTTTGATTAAAAGTCTTGGATTGGATTTGAAGTTTTGGATTGATTACGTATTCTAGATTTCTTGATGATTGAGAGGTTATTTCTTCATTTGCATTTGGAGAAATACTTTCTTGTCATTTTTTACTTTTATCTTCATTGAAAGTTTGATTTGGGTGCTTGTTGAAGGTATAAATTTTCTTGGATTACTTGTCCTTTCTCTGTCATGCCCTTGGTCTGGTCTTAGAAAGGAAGAATTTGAAGTTATCCATTCTTTTGAATAATAATACATAAGAAAGTTTATTGCATTTAAGAGAAGAGAACATTGAAGAACTTCATTGTTTATTGGTTGTTTGAAATTGTGTTCATTTAAAGAAAAAGAAACTATATTTTGTAGCTTACATCATTCCGAAAACACCTTCTCCTTGTTGTAGATAGAATTCATTGAAAGAAAATTTGCATCATTCATTTCTATTTTCATATTGTTGGGTCAAGGTCTTACACAACATCGATTTCATTCCCATCTCCCTCTTGAGTAACAACAACCTTTAAAAATATTGCGAAAATCTAAAACTTAATTAGTAATTTTTTCTAGGGATCTTTTACACCAACATTAGCTATGCTAGAGCTTTGGAATAGGCGGTGAGACACACTCTCCAAAGCACAAAACACACAATAGAATATTGTGATAGGGAGTGTTAAATTCCATTTGCAACATTTTGTCATGGCAAGCCCTTCTCACACAAGGGTCAAACCTGAGGTCGCATTGAGATTAGCAGAGTTACTCACCCTGCTTTTCTGATCTCAGTGTAGAGATTGCACGTATTATGGGGGTCTCTTGAAGGTATACCCACAATGATGAGTGGAAGCCTCTCAAGTTGATTTCGAGCTATATAACCTGTCCTTGCGCATGGATCAGACTATCGAATGTCTCCCCAGGCACCATTGTTGTTTTTGGTAGCCCTAGTTGCCTATCTTCTTAGGGTCTTACACGAGGTGACTGTGGAGGGGCAAGTCTTCATGGTACCTGGAATCGATGTTGGCCAGACTCACTCGAGCTCCTTGGAGGGTATACCCATGATTATGTGTGGAAGCTTTCACCAGGGTGTAAGTCCGTTAAGCAGGTCATCAACGTAACTTTTCCACCCTAGCCCAACTCCTTCTTGTCTTGACTTCGTGACGTTGGATTTCATCACCAACTAGTGACTTCGAATAAAAAGGTTTTGTTTGCTTGGTTTTGATTCCTAGATTCTACTAGCAAGTGTTGTTTGTTTACATAGTTGGCCATAGATTTTTTCCGTAAAATTTTCTGTTCGGCCAACATTAACCCTCCACGTTGTTCGTGTAAGATGAAAGGACTGTTGGATCATGTTGTCATTGATGACAATGGTTTGATTGATTGATGTCATTTATTGATGTCAAGTGATTGATTGATGTCAAAAGATTGATTGATTGATGATTGATGTAATATAATATGTATTGTCCTTGATGAGAATGCATAGATGAAGATGGATCAATGAGTTGTCA
>ML778433.1:776955-794439 GCA_009831015.1 Picea engelmannii | reverse complement strand
GCTCACATCTAACTGGTTATAAATGACAACAATGGGTAATGAATAAATGTTGAATGCTAATTGATGAGTTTTTGTGCAAGAGGGAAGTTTTGGGAAAAAGAACCCCACACTCATTCACCCCCCCTCTAAGTGTGGTAGGTGTGCCCAACAAGGACTACCTCTGGAAGATATGGAAGTTTCTCAACCCTTGCTTCCTAATCCACCAAAGGACTCTCCTCAACAGAGTGAGATCCAAGACTACATACCTTCACAAGCGAAAAGAATTGACTCTTTAGAAAGGTTTCGAATCGTTTTCGATTCTTTGGACGCTTTCTGCACACCTCCTGGATACGAGAGACGTATTTTCTGACTGAACTCGTCCAGAGAACTTGTTGTTGACACTTCTGGAATACCAACCAGAATCCTTTCCGGCCTTGAAAACGAGGATCCTTTTTGGATTGTTGAAATATCTCGAACTCCGACTTCTAGGTGGAACCCTCCCGACTCAGAGGCAGAAGCTAATATACCTGTCATTTCTGAACCACCCGAGACATCTACTACATTTATGATACCTTTAGATCACTTTAACATTACAACTTGCTATTTCTTCGCTGGTTCAGAGACACCGTTGGCTGGTTTTATCTCAAGTACCCCTCTTCAGCAAGCCCATTCCAGAATGGTCCCAAACACTACGATTATTCCCACTGGGAATACAGTGGCTAGCCAACCTCCTATTGGCACACCACTTTCATCTAGACAAATATCGTCACTCCCTCTTGGGTATAATGCTTTGAATGCTTGTATCCCCATTCCTACCCAAGTTCCATCCGTAGCTTCTAGAGTCTTTACTTCACCTAGGTATAATGTTGCTTCTGATTCCATTCCGACACCATCCCAGCTCCTCTCCAGAGGGTCTTATCCACCTTTTATAGGAGGATTTGGACCCAGTGGCTCTACCACCTTTGGAATTTCTACTCCGTTATTCACTTCTGGTTATCAGATTCCTATTGGGGGGCAATATAACCTAGGGGGGGAAACTCAATTTGGGGGTGAAACCCAAATTGGGGCATCATCCTCCCCTGGAGTACAAGCCCCGCTCGGGGGATATAATCCACAATATCGATAGAAAATCCCTATATCACTAGCCCAGTATTGGAATCTTCTTATTCAAGGAAATCCACAATCATCTAGGGGGAAACAACCTCAAGTCAGCTCTTTTATACCCCCTAATTCGGGTCAGTCATCCCTCGGTTCTTCCAATCCCATATGGGGTTCAAACATTCAATATAGTGTCCCTCTCCAAGGGAACATCCCCAATCAATACAACCCTATGGGCTACATGCCTCCGCACACACGTACGAATCTGTTAGGACCTTCGCCTCACATAGAGACTGCTTATGGTCCTACTGGTATACCGACATGACTCCCTCCCCAAAGTCACCAGTATCCTCCTATGAATAGACAATTACCCTTTTTAGCCACTTTGGATCTACCTGATTTGTCTAGAATCTTGAATGATCCTACCCTACATTCTCCCCACTGGCCCGTTATACCAGCCAAATTACCGTCTGACATCCCAAAATTTGATGGTAAACCGGGAGAGGATCCGAACAACCATGTCATGACTTTACACCTTTGGTGTTCATCCAACTCTTTGATGGATGATTCCATTCGGTTATGACTCTTCCAACTAACTCTCACGGGTTCGGCTACAAAGTGGCATATAGAACTACCATGAGGTTTCTTCACCGACTTTAATAGCCTAGCCATGGATTTCCTTACACACTACCAATTACCGATCCGTTATGAAACAAGAACCGAGATCCTGAGTTCCTTCAAGCAAAATAAGTCCACTCACATCTCTGATCACATTCATGAGTGGAGACGAAGACGACGTTTGATCAAACTCGATCTTCCCGATCAATTATTGGCAGAGTGGTTCGCGAAATCATTCGTGAATGAAATCTCTCGTGATATTTCCATGGGTGGAGTTGTCACCAAAGAATAGGCTATTAGTCGCGCTCAGTACCTTGACCTCATTTATTCACAAACAGGTACTCTTTACGACTTACTCCCTGATGCACCTCGCCCTTCTACTACTGCTACCTCAACTACCCCTGTTGCTTCTCATGCGGCTGATGGTGTGATTGTCACTTTCCATGCTCAACCTCAAACTACGCAAGCCTCTCCCACCAACCCCAAGTCTAATGCTTCTAATGTTCAAAATGCTCAGTCTCCTACTCCTCCTGCTGACAAAACCTCTGAGGTTAACTTTGTTCAATCCACCCCTGCTAGAAAGAATAAATCTAAAAAAGGGAAGGGTAAGAATAAGGAGGATAAAAATAACCCACAGTCTGAGAAAGCCAAAGATCAACCTGCTGATGATAAGGATAAGTGCAAACCCCAATACCCTTGACTTATCTGTGGTGATGATCACTATACGAAAGATTGTCCAAGACGGGCCAAGGTTACTAAGTTCCTCTAAGGGACCGCGAAACCTCCCACACATGTCATTTTGTCTCAATCTTTCCCTTCTCAACAGTAGGCCCAATTGGTCATTCATGACCAACCCTCTCCCTCCACTACTTCCTATGTCTTTATGTGTACTAGTGATTCTAGAAAGAATGACGTTACACTTACCACTCGGGCCAAATATTACTCTTCCTCAAAGAAGAAGGTTGATGATATACCACCTTCGTTGGTTCAACAACCTCCCTCAACTTCACCTCCCAATAGTCCTCTTCATCTCTAATGACCGAGTCTCAATACAGTTCTTCGCCCTCCCCAAAAGGGTGTTGTTCAAAAGTCCGCCTTCAACCCTCATGCACGTGCTACTCAGAACTACAGTATTGTAGAAGATCTAGTGCAAGCACCTTCTGCGATGTCGGCTCTCGAAGTCCTTCAAAGTTGCCCTGCTCAACGGAAGGCACTGCTAAAGGCTATCAGTGGAATTGATCCTACAGATACAATTTTGATAATTTTTTACCTCGAAGATCACATTCCGAGACTCCCCCCTCAACTAGCATTCCAAATACAAGTTGTTGTATCCGATAAGAACATCTGTAGGACTGTTCTTGATGTGGGTGCCTCCACGTGTGTAATGTCTATTGCCTGTTGGAAGGCCATCGACTCTCCTCCTCTTACTGAATCACATAACACGCTTAAAGCCTTCAATGGCTCTGGCTTTAAGCCCTACGAAGTACTTCCTTCGTTGTCTATTACGTTGGAAGGAAAATTGGTCAATGTTGAAGTTGAGGTCTTTGATGCACCTCTCGATTATAACCTCTTACTTGGTCGTAGCTAGATTGATGTGATGTGTGTCATTGTGTCTACCCTTTTCCGCGTTATACATTTTCCACATCAGGGAAATGTCATTACCATTGACCAACTAGCCTTTTTCAACTCTAACACCCATACTAGCAACATACGTTTTATTGCGAAGACACCGCCTGGGTATGAGAACATCTGTGTGGGCCTACTTAAAGATTCGACTTTTATGGGTACGTTCCCAATCCCACCTCCTGATGTTCCACCTCCTTTGGTTGCCTCGATCAACATGATTTCCACCTCCGTTCACAAAACTCCCACATCTTCCAACCCGTGGGTAATACCCAAACCTGGTGATTATCCTCGCTACGGAAACCAAATGCCTTTAAGTCCGGTTGAATCCACCTATCAAGCCATTCAATTGGAAACCCCTTCTACCCTCTCTCTCGGTGATTCGTCTCATGACCTGTTCCATGTTATTTTTCCCATGGACGAGATGATTATGTCGGTTATGTTGATGGAAGACACCCCTTGGGATGATGGACATCATCGTTCCATTATCTTCCTCGAACAACACACCATCGAGAGTTACCAACAGATCTTGACTCTATCGATGGTTGTTGTCATTTCCTCTGTTCCCGAGTCGTAACACGACGTGTTATATGAAGGGAACTTAAGTAATATTTCACCCACCATCCCCCTCGACATATCCATTAAACCCGGAGTTGTTGAAAATGTTCACATCGGAGCTTCATGCTCCACTGACGAAGTCGCCGCATATAAATCACTTTTTTAAGAGTTTCGTGACATCTTCTCTTGGAGCTATGAAGAAATGCCGCGTATTGACCCTGATATTGTTTTACATGAAATTAAGACATACCCGTGCGTTAAACCCATTCGACAGAGACTTCGTCCGGTCCACCCCCGTAAAGCAGCTGCTATTAAGCTTGAAGTCGAAAAACTTCTTAAAGCTGGCTTTATTTATCCTGTGGCTTTAACTGATTGGGTATCCAATCACATTCCGGTTAACAAGAAACAAGGTACAATCCGTGTCTACGTCGATTATAGGGATATCAATCAAGCTTGTCCTAAGGACAACTTTTCCACCCCCTTCGTTGACCAGATCGTCGACGATTGTGCCGGGAGTGAAATCTTCTCTTTAATGGACGGTTTCTCTGGCTATAATCAAATCAACATCTTGCCCGTGGATCAACACAAAACTACTTTTATTTGTCCTTGGGGCACCTTTGCCTACCAAAAACTACCCTTTGGTTTAAAGAAAGCCGGTGCGACTTTTCAACGCGCCATGTCTTATGCTTTTCATGATATTAAGCACATTGTACAGCTATATCTAGATGACCTACCAACGCAATCCATGAATCGTAGTGACCATACGACACACCTCCGAGCCATTTTCCTTCATTGTCGGTTCTATCGTATACGCTTAAACCCACACAAATGTGTTTTCTCTGTGGAGTCCAGACGACTTCTAGGTTTTATCATTTCATGCCAGGGGATCAGGCTCGATCCTTTGAAGGTCGAGCCTATCCTCAATCTCCCTCCTTCTTCACTTCACTAGCTTCAAAGTTTGCAAGGGAAGGCAAACTTTTTACGTCGTTTCATCCCAAACTACGCTCAATTAATGCTTAGATTTACTCGATTGCTAAAGAAAGGTTATGAGTTCGTATGGGATTCCACTGCCAACAATGCTTTTGAAGCTTTGAAACTGACTTTAACTCGTACCCCATTACTTTTCCCACCCGATTATAGTCGAGATTACTTCATTTATCTCATTGCTTCGGACTCTACCATCGCCATGGTTCTAGTCCAAGAAGATGATTCACACGACGAACATGTCATCTAATATTTGAGTCGACGTCTCACAACCACCGAAACCAAATATTTACATGTTGAAAAACTAGCGCTGGCAGTTGTTCAAGCTATCCAACATTTCCGTCACTACATCCTATTACGCAAGACCACTGTAATTTCCGATTGCAACCCCATGCAGCACATTCTTACACGCCAATTGCTAGGGGGAAAGTACTCTAAATGGATAGTGATTCTCCAAGAGTTTGACTTAGAATTTGAAAGCGCTAAGTCTAAGAAAACTTTGGTGTTTGACGAACTGATGTGTGACTTTCCCTGTACTGAGACATAAAACGTAGCAGAGGATTCTTTACCCGATGAATCCCTTTTTCTGATCAGTTCTGATGACCTTTGGTATGGAGATATCATTATATATATCTAGACTCAGACTTTCTGCCCCGATCTATCTAGCGCTGACCATCGTCATATACGATATCAAGATAGTCAATATATCATCGTCGGTGACACTCTTTATCGCCATGGGGTTGAATCTGTTTTTCGACGATGTCTCACCTATGATGAGGCTGAGAAAGCGTTGAACGACTGCCATTCTAGAGCATGTGGTGGCCACATGTCTGGGTATGCTACTACCCAAAAGATCTTATGAGCAGGGTATTTTTGGCCTTCTTTATTTAAGGATTGTATTACCATCGTCCAAAAATGCCATGCTTGCCAAATGTACAATAATAAAATAAGATCACATCCCACTCCCTTACACCCTGTAGTTTTCGTCGGACCTTTCACAAAATGGGGTAACGATTTTATGACATGTAACTCTCACTCGGTCAAGGGGCATGGATACATTATCGTAGACGTGGATTATTTCACGAAATGGGTCAAGGCGATGCCTACATTCGACAATACTGGGAAAACTGCAGCCCTTTTCATATTTAACCATATTATTACTCGATTCGGGATCCCGCAAGCTATCATTACTGATCAGGGTAGCCATTTTCAAAACTTTATGATGTCTGAACTTACTGACAAGTTGGGTCTTCAACATGAAAACTCAACCCCCTACTATCCACAGGCCAATGACCAAGTTGAAGCAATAAATACAATCCTTATCGCTATGCTTCGTCGGATAATAGGAATCCATAAGACCAGTTGGCACACGATGTTTTTTTTAGCATTATGGGCCTATCAGACATCCGTGAAGCCTACTATGGGATTTACCCCTTTTCAACTAGTCTACGACATTGAAGCCATTCTCCCGATTGAATGTGAAATACCATATTTGAAGCTAGTCATTGAACTTCTCCGAAACACCTCTGTCGAAGAATAACGTTTATTGTATCTTATGCAATTATATGAGACCCGTCGTGATGCCACCCTAGTTATTGAAACTTAGAAGAAACGCGTAAAATCCCAATATGACAAGCATGTCAAGTCGCGTGTTTTCTCTGAGGGAGATTTAGTTCTCCTCTATGAACAATATCGTGATCTACTAGGAGACGAAAATTTCAAAGCTATGTGGCGAGGTCCATATATCGTCAAACGAGTGTTAGAGAAGGGAGCTTACGATTTAGTAGATTATGATGGCATTCCTTTGAGTGAACCCAGAAATGGGCTTTACTTGAAGAATTATTATGCTTAGACTGTCTCTGCATGAGTGCTTGTACTTTTACTATACCATACTCTTGTGTGTTACTTTTTTGTGCTTTTCGTTATTTGGTTTCCACCCTCAACTGCTTACCTTGCGTTGTTCTTGGTTTCAAGATGTCGGTGTCTTCACTACCCTATATCGGCTTCGCCGTAGTACTCAGAACCTATCTTCTATTGCTTGGGAAATCTATGCACCTACCAACGAACTTATCAGTGTACAAGGTGTTTGCCTCAGTCGTGCAACCAATCATATCGCAGAATATAGCGCAGTCATCGAATTATTGACCGATACTATTTCACTTGGGATTCATCACTTCGTTGTATGACTTGATTCACAGCTAGTAGTGCTACAATTAAGTAATGTCTATACTATCTGAAGTCCTACTTTGTTACGGGTATATCTATGAATTCGCCTCTTGGCACGTTATTTTGATTATATTGAATATCAACACATTCCTAGATGTCTAAATACATTAACTAATGCTCTAGCTAATTATGTGTTAGACAAACATTTGAGACATTTATAAATCCAATCAAACTTTACACATTGTATATAGAAGCAGAGTAAGCTGGTAGAAGCCTTGTGTGATGTTGTTTTATAGAAGCCTCGTGTATATATATAATGATAAAATGTTTTACAAAAATGTTTTCCATCCAAGGACCAAAACATCAAAATATGAATCCCATGGCTTCTATAAAATAGCATCATGGATTCTACTCACGGTAGCATACTACTGCATGTGCCACCCTATGAAGTAATCGACTAAGTGATCCAGACACGCCTACAATGTGGCGTTGATAACACCTCGGGATATCCTCGATCGAGATGTCCGGAATGCCTGTTGTCAGACCCTCTAGGTTCTGCTTCATTACCTCATAGTCGCCAGCATCCCACCTTGCTACTAAACCTACCTCTCCTCGTCTCTAGATCAGAGATGTGCCCGGAGGCCGGTGTGGCCCTACATCTACATGTTTAAAAGTTTTTGATTAGTCTTTAGATTGAAAACACAAAAAACATCTTATATCCTAAAAATCTACAAAAACACTATAAAGAACAAAATGTCTTTCTTACCTAGATTTCCCCATTGAAATCCCTCAGGGAGAACCAAGTCGGGATCACCCCGAAATTCCAGGTCGGCATACGCATAATCATCAATCATCAAAATTTGGGGCCTTAACCAATCAAAAAATGCATCATTATACTTGACAATGGGGCCCGCTACATGTCGAGCCATAAGGTCACACCACTGTTTCATTCTTGGATCTTGTGGGGATGGTATTCCCCACTCTACCTACAACCACAAATGAGGGACTATTTCTAAGAAGAAAGACACCAAAATGGACCCATAACCAAACTGCTTTAGGTCTCCCTTCTTGCTTTTAGTGACTTGTGTCTTCATACTACAGAACATACCGTCACACCAATTGAACACTTGAGGTTCTGTGCATTCAATGGCGTATTGAAAATAACTCTGGAGGGCCATGTGCAGCGAAGCACTTCCCACCATCCGTGCAATAGTAAAGAAAATGGTTCAGAGAGTCAAATCCCGAACTCCTCCAATGGCCACTTTACCTTTGCACCTCTCGACCTCAGGTTCGCAATACCGATGAATGTACTTGCTCATCAGCAAGCCATCACCTCGACCCCCTATTAGGGTCATATGTGCCCCACGACGGGATAGCCCCGTCAAAAAGTAAATATCTTCGATTTCCAAGGAAAGAACATGGACACCCACATGAAACACTTGTTGGTCCATGTCTCACATATGGACCAAGTACTCTAATAGTCTCATTTGGGCTCTCATGCCCTAGATTTTGAAGAACTTTAACAAGCCACACTGTCGAAGGGCATTGATGGTGCCCTAATCATTCAAATCCATGAAGTCATCATCCTCGTGCTCTCGTTCTCTCCACTCCAACGTTTTGGCAATCAAACACCTGCATGGAGATGAGAGAAGATAGTTAGCAACTTTAATCATCATTTTTTGAATTCTTTTTGGCCCAATGCATGCTTTTCTTTTTGGGTTTTCGGCCGCCGCAACCGGGCTTCAATTACAGTGTGGGGTTTCCACAAGTGAGCCATTGGGCACTTGCATAAATCCTTGATTTTCGCAGGGCCCGATACTAGTCACCTGCGGCGGCCCTAGTGCATGCCTACCGGCCCAAAAACTCACCCAAAAAACATCTTTTAACTATTAAAAATGAATTTCAATCCATTCAAAAAGAAGAGGATGAAGAGCTTACCGTCTTGACAGAGACCATTTGTCGAATGGTCGCCTGTGCTCCTTGCAATCGACAACCGAAGTAAGGGGTAAAAAAGGGGTTTTTAGACAAGTTCTTGACCAAATGCAAATGAAATGGTAAAAACAACTCTTACTCTTATTTATTTCACTTTTTACCTTTTTTCATAATATTTTATATTATATAAATGCATTTTGTTATAAACCCTCAAGCCTAATAGCCTCGTGAGTGTCTTATTTCTTGCAGGAAGAAGACTAGGGTCCTAATTAACGGAGTATGGATGTTTGTTCTGTAATTTGTTTTCTCTTCGTTACGCATATCAATATTTTTTAGGGTTTTTTAGTAAAACCTCGAGTTCACTCTTTGTTTGTTCTCGTGCTCGAAAATCTATGAGAACGCAACCGAGTATACTTTTGTTGTCTTTTCATACTCGTCATACTAACACGAAAAGCGACACACATGGAGTATCATTTAAGCTCTTTTCGCACTCCATAAAAATGAAAAGATTGCTGAGCGACCTTGTTCTGTTCATGCTCGTAAAAGTATTTGAATAAAACATTCGATGGGAGATAGTTTATCACTTTTTCGGTCCTGTCAAACTATTTTACGAAAAAGGAACCGAGAGAGTTCTCTTTAAGTGTTTTTCAAACTCTATAAACATGAAAAAACCCCGAGTTTTCTATCTTTGAACTCATTAAACAAACATCGAAAGACCCACACGGGACCGAACCACTCCTTCTTAGGGTTCGTTAAAAATAATCCGAGGGACTCGTCCGAAGGATGAGCTTACATTACAAGCATATGGTATCCTCCTCAAGCTTGTGTAAAAATAAAGAGGTACTTGCCAGAAATGGTGGGGCAAAATTTTGGAAATAAATGTGTCTTTGTATCGGTGTTAGTGGCGGTGAAGAGTCGCTCTTGAACATGACACCCCCTTTTTCATCATTTGAATCCGGGTTGGGAAATCCATTTGTCTCTCATCTGACTTTCTACAAGTTTATATCTTTGGTTGTCTTTGAGTCAATGCTGCCAAGACTGTCGTCGTGTCATCCATATGTTCAAGAGCAGTTTGAATAAGCCCTCTCTTGAGTCGGCCATCTGCAGTTGTCAATTCCTACCGTGTCGACCTTCCTTGTGTCAGTTTCAGATCATATTCATATTATAGTCTATCCTAAATATGTTATTTTGTGTCATTGGTGGAGGATACATCAAGGCCCTCCTGTGATGAGTCTCTCCCTGTCGACTTCAACTCATTATCCAGGGATGAGACTTAGAAATCATTTAGTACCTTAGAGCATGCATGCCCTAATGGCAGGTTTCTTCGATCTTGACAGTGGATTCACATCATTGGTCCATGATCCAAAGATTCCATCGAATGTTCAACTTCAGCTCATTTATTCACATTCATTGGATTGTACTATAGTACCTTGGGAGTCATTGACATCAATGGTGATTTCCCTTGCACTTGTTAACGATTTTCATTAATGACCGGTAATCAAGCGGTTTCTAACCATTTTCGACTCCAACACCTATAATCACATGGCTAGATTCGTAATTACGGACGATGGGATTGAAGACCCCGGATCTCATCATTCATGGTCCAGGTTGTGATGGAATATTGATGATTTGTATTAACACATAGACCCACTTTGTATGTCTCGTGGCTATGTTTGCATCTGAATTTTTCCCATACATAGATCCACAGTGTATTCCTGGTGGCTATGTAGCATTTTGATGACATGGATCCACAGTGTATCATTAGTGGCCATGACTTACACTTATGAGTTCAATCATTTGTAGTCTGAACATGGGAATGGTATCATATCGTGCAGATGCTTGTTTGTTTGCAAGTCCTCGATTGGTGTGTTCTTTGTTCCCAACACACACACGTATTTTACAAAGTATTTTAGTTGTCAAAAGTTGCAACCTCGTACTTTGGGGGGCATTCTGTTACACATTATTTTGGTCACTCTGATGATGACTTTACAAGCATGTGACCAGGCTCTCAAAATCATCTTTTGCCTGAGAAAAGTGACTGCTTTCCTCCTTTGCAAGACTACTTTTTAGAAGGATGCCACAGGCTACCCATAGTGTACAGTGCGGAAATCCATGATTTCCGCAAGCTGCTCTATAGTTGTCCTGCGAGATTTCCGTAGGATGCTATATAGGCAGGGTGTGGCGGCATTTGAAAGCCAAAAGAGGAAATAGGTTCAAGAAGTTTCTAGAAAGGGAATCTTCTGGAATGTGAGGTGGCATCTGTATGGTTACGATCCTACTGACTTCTCTGATCTGGTGGGATCATCCTCATCCCTTTAACCACTTCATCTTCTCCTATATAATAATGGGCTTCTCATGGAAAAGGTTAAGCACAGTTAAGCAAAGTTGAGTAAAGGATTGCTTGAAGAATAGGTTGGAGATTGTGTGAAGAATATTATTTCAATTCATACTTGAGGTCTACATTTGCCCATCAATATTTTGAAGATCATCTTCATGCAAATTTCAGAACAAGTATATGTGTGTGTTGAAACGAAGGACCACTAAAAGGGAACTTGCGACATCAAGGCATTTCAGTTGTATCTTCCACTTTTCTTCAATATAATACAGTGGCATGTTTCTTTCCCATAAAATTATTCTCATTTTATTACATGACACCTTGATCACATGTTTAAGTTTTCATTGAATCTATCATAGTTGCTTTTACTTCGGTTGGTTTGTGTCATTGCAGATCTGGTTTCATAAGAGCACCGGAGCGAAGCGGGAACAACAAAGATATAAGGAAGCGATCTCAAAGGTAAGTCATCAATCCCTTCTTTGACAGTTAGATCAATGATTGTAACTTAGGGAAAGCGTCATGTCCTGTCTTGTTTTGTTCTAGATCTAGGTGGATCTAGGGAGATTAGTTTATGTCTGCATTTACCGATTATCCTATAACACAAGGCCCTTAGCAATGACTTCAAGAAAATCGGCTTCTTGGCAAAATCTAATAGGTGAATAGCTATTGAGATAAGGACAATAACATTTGCTTGATATCCGAGGATTTTAAGCTAGGAATTTTATAATCTTAGCAAAACTCAAAGTAAAGATACTATAACCATTCAAAGGAAAGAATAATTGCAGAATTTTACTTACATTCACCAAGAATAATCTAGCATATGCCCTAGTTGAAGACTTTCCACCAAGAAAATGCCCAAAAACACCAAGATTAGCCTTCCTCCAACAAGTGTGCACTAAATTTTAGTCATAAAACTCTAATTAGGGCACAAATTTCAAACCTCACAAGTGTGAGTGAAAGATGATGAAAAATAAGGAGGATTTTCCCCATATTTATACAATACTAATGACCAGAATTAGGTCAAAAAGGCCGACATGGCCAGTTAGAAATACTATCTAGTTTTTACATTAAATGTCATAATTAAAACCTAAAAACTGATGCTAACATGACGTCATGCCCCTTTAGGGTGTCGTTAGGCCCTTTTTGGGCAACATTGGCCTCCTAGAGCAAAACGTTAGTCCTTCTTGGGCCTCAGGAACCTGCCACTTGGCACACAACTGTCTCCAAAATATCCCAAAACGTTGGATGACACCATGGGTTACCTAGGTGACATTATGGGCTTTCTAAGGCCTACATCATGGTGGAAAGGGAACAACCCCCCTGGGTCCAGGCCTGCTAGGCTATCCCTGGTGAAACGTCCTCCTCTCTCTCTAGTGAAATCCTGTGATCTATCTCTACCCCCTGCTGGGGTCTCAACATCTATCTGGTGGGATTTTGTCCCCATGGATGTCTGAACTAATCATCTCCCCATGTGTACCTGTCCATCGGGTACTTGTCCATTGGGTGTGGCCCTGTAACATCAATAGATACACCCTCCATGGGCTCATAATTCACATGGATCATAGCAATGTCAATCACATATAATCATCAAGTTATTAAACATGTGCATAAAACCCCCTTTACTCGGACAAGTTCTCAAAGACATTATACTAATCTGCAAGCCAAGTTTGGAGGGGATGCTAGGACGTCCTGTTGGGCTAATGCTCATTGGATGTGGGATGTTTCCGGGAGAAGTCAAATCTAGGCCATGTGAGTGGATGAGGTGGTAAGGGATGTCTGGGAAATGGGTGCAGTGATAGCAAGGAAATGCATGGCTTACCTGTGGGTGCCTCTGAAGAGGGTGAGTTGCACCTTGTCATGGATGCAAATGTTTCCAAGCCCATTCATGCCTTTTATCTTTTATTCTTATTTCTTTTTCTTTCAAGAGGCTAGTTAGGGGACACTTCCCTAGCGTGGTGACCAGTGGTTGCAATGTTACCCACAAGCATTTCATGGAAATGAGAAGGTTGGCTTGTGATGAGACCCCCTTTCTCTTGGCTATGCCACCAAGAGCCACTACCTTGGCATGGTGACCAATTGTCGGTAGTTTCATACTGCTACATGCTCATGGACTTAATAGACTGGCTCATGATGAGACCCCCTATCCTTTAACTAGGTCTTGTTTTATTATTTTTTATGGGTCCCTCTGTTTCTTACTGAGAAGATTTTTATTCCTTTCTCAGGGATCCCTAGGTGAAGCATCTCAAGGTTTCATTCTATTGGATTTTATCTTTTGCCAACTATTTTTACCTTTTGGGCCTTTAGCCCCTTCTTCCCACAAGGCAAGGTACAACCGTTAGATATTTAGCCACCCAATGCCTGGACCAGTGTAATGGGATGGATGAGTGGGAAAAAGATGAAAATTGGTAAGTATGGTGGGAGCGGACGATGGCCTCCCATGAATCCCCCTAGTGGAAACTCAAACCCTATGGGTACCAGCTTACTAGGGCATCATGTCATTCCCCCCAGGTGTGGTCAAGTGGAAAAGCATAAGGTCCAAGCACACGTTAGAAGAAAAAAGAATTAAATGCACATATTCAAAGGTTTTGAGGATCAGAGTGACACATACCATGATACCCAGACTTATTACCTCATTGAACAAGATCCATTTCTGTTGCAGGACCATGCCGATGTGATGGATGATGTTGTTGCTGACAAAGTGGAGGTGTTGAGGAATGAAAGGATGGGCCCTCCAGGGCCATGATCAAGTTGATATGGTTCTAGGTACTCCATGTCTAGGACCTGTGGGCCTCGAGACATAATCTGCTTAGTTATCCCTAAGCTAGGGGATAATAGACACCATTCATTAATCGAGTCTTATGATATGCAAAGTCATTTTTTTATTGTACTCTTATGTTATAATTTACACACGAAAAGGGGACCTCCTGATATATGTTGAATCAAACATTTTTGTAGGGCCGGAAAAGGAAACTTATGATGCTAGTCCTTTGGATTATCTGCTTCTTTTTTGACTCATTGAAACTCATTGTTGATTCAACATTCATTGCAACACACTTTTTTATTATATATTAATCGCTCTTGTTAAAAATAAATAATTTTTCCCAATTTTGTAACACTAAAAACCTATGTTAAAACCATCACTAATTGGTGTATTGTTGCTCTTGCCCCCCCATGCTAGGGGTAAATAAGGTTATCATGTCTTGAGGCCCACGTGTAGCTGACATGGAGTTTCAATAGTTAGATTGACCAGCAAATCCCGAAGGGCCCCTCTTTTTCATGAGCACCTCATCATTCATTATCAACAACTAAACAATATCCACCACATCAGATTGCTTCAAGAAGACAAAGGGTCTTGCTCCATGAGGTAACAAGTTTGGTATCATGGTAAGTGTCAATTTAATACTTCAAGCATTTGAGCATGTTGCAAAGAATCCTTTCTTGATTTTCGAATGTTTGCTTGGAATTTATACCTTTTGTCTAGTTTCAATTGGTGAATGACATGGTCTCCTAGTAAGTAGGTCACCCTCAAGAAAAGGGTTGCCACTTGGTGTTTCTTTGAAGGGTCATCATACCATTCCTATCCACACTTACCACCTTATGTAATTCTACTCATCCATTTCTTTATCTTTTGGGTTACCAGGTTCATTGACCCAAGAAGGGATTGTACCTCATTTTCTGGCCCAAAGGAAATTTGCAGCTACTATAAAAGAATAAGAAAATGATGCTAAAAAGAAAGTTAACATAGCAAATAAGGACCACCAAAATCCAGTCCAACTTGAGCTATACTCATTCAGTGCTCACCTCGATCCCAAAATTTATGCTAAAGCTTGGAAACCCTTAAAGTGGGACCCTCAAATTTATAAATTATAAATGAAAGAAGGGGTTGGAAATATGACAAAAAGGGGTTTGGAAAAAGGTGGCACACAAATATTGGGTAACTCAAGAGAAAGTGCACCCTTTGCAAAGGCACCCACAACTGAGACAATATTAACCCTTGTATGTAAAGGACCCCACACCTAGAATTCTTGCCTCAATCCACCTCACACTCACTACATGATTGTTGGCACACAATGAGAATATCTGAGGTTAACCATTAATAAACCAACAAAACCCTTAGACAACGACCCTTTTGGCATAACCTGAAAAGCAAGTGAAGTCTCACTCGAGGCATCTAGATTGGATGCAGGAACCAAGGTTCTGCAACGATGAGGGGAAGTGAGGCATTCTACATAATCATACTATGCATTATCCATTAATCTACTGTGTGCATAGCTTCTGTTACGTAACATTCAATACACCCTATGCACGCAATTTTTGTTACTTATCATTCAATATACCTTATGCACTCCATTATCCCACTTAACAGTCATTCATTCATCATTAACTTAAGTGCGCAGAATCATAAAAGTATATATCAATGGCATAATTAGAATACTAAACATTTATCATCATTGCACAGACACATCATAACACACGTTTTAACGTGGTTCACCCCAATCTAGGCTACGTCCACAATGACTGGCTTCTTATATTAGTAATTTATAATCTCCTTATAGTTGCGCTTTGTGCTTACAAAAATATGCAACAATAACCATTACTCAAACTTGCCTAGCCTTTCTGTTGTAGTGCGAGCCTAACTCCTCAGTCATACCTCAAACACTCTCACTCCAAAATGCATCATCAAAACTTGATCAATCAAAATCTCAACTCCCTCATCATCATACTACACATTCCTCGATGAATACTTCTACCCAAAAACCCATTACATTTTACAGCTTTACAATAGGGCTATGCCCATTACAATGTGGACAAAATGCCCCAAAATCCTAACTACTTTCCACCTTTTGAGCATTGACTCCCGAACCTACTTCAACTGCTTTGCGTGTGCACTTCTCCTTAGCCAAAATGTCGTGTGATTTGTTCCTATGCAATTATCAAGACTTCTCCAAAATAGCCTGCTCCAACAGGCCTCCAACACTAACTTGTGGCTTGTCTTGAGCTACTCAAGCCTTCTTCCAATTCGCCATGAAGTTTTCGAATGTCTCCTTTCTTGTCATGGCCTTCTCCTTTACCTTTGTCTCCTTCTGCAAAATTGTGTTGACTATTTTAACAGTAACCCGAGCCTACATCTTCTCGACACTTTCTTCGACTTCCTATTTGACTATACCTCAAGTGGCTGCTAAGGTTGTTGTCACCCTGTATGCTTCTTCTTATAGTACCTCAAGATTTTATGTGTGAGTATGTTGCTCCGCCCTTAGCTAATTCATTTCTAAATACAACTTCTTGTTCTCATCCATTATCGTTACTACCTCTGTCGGTGGTAGTGTACCCATTACTGCTTTGAATTTCTGTTCCTTCTCCTGCACAACCTGTATCTTTTGGATGTCTCCTGTATCTCACTATCTTCAGTTAATTGTGTCCAGGCGCTTGTGGTTTCTACATAGAGTTGGGCACATTCTACCTCTAGGTTCTTTATGTTCTGCACAATTGTGGTCACGGTCTTTTCCATTTTCTACCTTTCTTTTGGTGGATTACTTGGTGTCATGCGTGCCTCTAAGTCAACTATACATGCGTGAAATCCTTGAATAGCTTCACTTATCTTTTTTACTTGTTCTACAACTGGGGATTCCATCTCTATCTGAGCCTCTAAGAGTTCTTTGTATACCTGTTTGAATGCCTACTGCATCTTTTCGACCTTCTGCGTAGCCTAATCTCACTCTTTCTTGACTTTGTTGTATTCCATATCCAAGGCTACATTATATATTGTAACCTTAACTAACTCGGTAGATTTCTTTTCTGCATGAGATTTCATCTCTTGCATCACGCTCATCTGTAATTCTTGCAATACATCTTTCGATAGTTGAGATAACACTAAGTTAATATATCCTAGTGTCCTTGCTTGTTCTTGCATCTCTATTGTGGGGAACTCTACCGCCCATGTTGCTAACTTGATCAATCTACGTTCACCTTGTTAAGAACCAAAGACCTGAATACAAAATATCACAATAGATCCAAAGATATCTGAATACAATCGCCACACAAGATCTATGAAACCATATATAAAACCACAACTTTATTATATTAAACCCTTGAGGTAGGACAACACCATACAATGGATCCTATTATGGAAGGGACCCTCTCCTGTTCACTTGCCTCTTCGAGGGGGCATCCTCCTATTGAGCTACTGCTCC
>ML778433.1:746976-775930 GCA_009831015.1 Picea engelmannii | reverse complement strand
ATAAACCCAATAAGTTTCGGCAGAAAATCGCGGCTTTTTCTGGAAAAACCCTAAAAAACTGTTGAACTTAAAATGCTCATAACTTCACTTCCCGGACTCCGTTTCGGCTGATTTTTTTTTTGAAATTGGGTGAAATTGTGAGAACTCATATCTGTAATTTATTGGGGCAAATTAGGCCTCCAAATGCTACAGAAATAAAAATAAATCGCGCCGCCGTCCGTAGAAAAAACCCTGAAAATTTGCAGATTTTAAAACCTCAATATCTTGACCTTTCGGACTCTGTTTCGGACGATTTTTTTTTTTAAACTTGGGTGTTTTTTTTTAGAGGAACTCAGATATACAACCATTTTCTACAAATTTTGCACAGAAATATATTGAAAATGTCTGGAATGTCGCGGCCCTCTTTTTTCTTCTCCGAAAAAAAAAAATCTGCAAAAATAGTTGCCCACAACTCCGGCCAAGGAAAGTGCTCTGATACCAATTGTTAAGAACCTGAATAGATGTACAAATATAATCACCACAAATACTGAATACACAATAGATCCACAAAGCAATATAGAAGAAACCACACAATATTATTATCAAACCCTTGAGGTAGGGCAACACCATACAATGGATCCTATTATGGAAGGGATCCTCTCCTGTTCACTTGCCTCTTCGAGGGGGCATCCTCCTATTGAGCTACCACTCCAAATACAATACTTCTCTTCATGTTTCATTACATTGCTTGAGCCCCTTTATATAGTGCTACCATCACCTAAGAACATTCTAGATGAGGAATCTTCTAGAAGTAGAACCTTCTAAGAAGTCCTCTTACATTTATTATAACTAACTACCATAGTGGGCCTTATTTAATAATATAGTGGACCTAGTCCACCTTACATTGAATTACCTCCACTATTATCACTATGGGCCCTCTGGGCCCCCCCCACTACCTCTCTAGCTACCTTACACACCTACTACCATTAACATCTGAGACATTGTCGGCCCTACCTACCCATTATTTGTAGTTCATGTTATCTGTTCATCCTCTGTCTGGCGTACTGGTGCAAGCTTTGCTACTTCGAGGAATTGGCTCAACTCAGCCATCTTCTCCTGCATTTTTCTATGCATTTCTTCCTGCTGGTATGTCACATGTTGAAATGAGTCATATGTGACTTATTTAACTTGATGGTCAGGGCTTGGATGGCCACTTCCTTAATGACTTTCCACTTCGTTCGTTGTGGTATGGATTGCCAGGCTCTGGTTCTTTTCGCTTCTTCTCTGTGCATGGTGTTGTCCTCCTATTTGTTTCCTCTGCACCCTTTCCTCTTTCCTGTTCATCTCCTTCTTCTTCATCATCATCTATCTCTTGCACTTCTAGGTTTTTTCTCTCAGAGGTCCCTATTTCCGCTGGTGGAATCTTCCACTTGTCCTACCAATCTACCATGATATGGTCCATCTCATCCTCAGTTAGCTTATATTGTGTGGGAAGTCATTGTTGATTCGAGTCCTTTTTGGATTGTACATACATATGATGGTGCCCTGCCTTAAAGCACGCAAATGCCTTATACGCATCAACCACCTGTGGTGGTATGCATGGTGTCCTCTCATTGATTTCCCTAATAGTTTCTTTTTAATGTAAAAGGAAACATTATTGTCCACCTGTCGTGCCTTTTGCGTAGTATGCCATAGGTTTTGATATCGCACAACTAGACATGGCTTATCCTTAACTCCCAAGAACCACGTATCATCTAGCTCCCTCCATGTTGATAACACAATTAGAATTATCAACCAGGAATAGTGGAACTCAGTGCCTTTATCCTGCACCTCTTCACAATCAATCAGGAACTGGTTGAGTAATAACGTTGCCCAGTTCATATAGACAATCTCGACGCTCCTTTCAACTACCTCTATTACTGCTACTGGGACTTGGTATTTCCAATATTTTCTTAGCAGTTTAAAAGCTAATGCTTGTGTTGTGAACCTTACTGTTGGGTCACATATGCTTGCAACATCTAATGCACATTGTCTGCAAAATGTATGAAATTTCTCCTCCATGATATTTGATAGATCATTTTCATTCTTCTTGTCGGAGAACAACATTGAGGGGTCCTCCCCTTGCGACGGTAGGCCGATAACATGCACGATGAAATTGATATCAATCGAGAATGGCGAGTTGAGCCACAAGTAGCCCCCATGCATGAAACTCAACAACATTTTGACACAAGCATTAATTTTTGGGCTCTGCCCAAAGTGTGGTATATCAAATAAGTTCAAAATGCTTATTTTTTTGCAACTCCGTAGCCCAAATCTATGGTTCTATCACAACCAATTTTGTTTCTTGACTGACGTGCCTCTTTAGATACTTACGCGGCGCCAGCTCCAGAAATTTATTTTCATATGTAATGTCATGGTCTGCATATTTTAAGCTTGGTATCAATCCTAACATGTCTTCTTCCATAATCACTCCCTGTGGAATCTTTGGCTCCACGAGTGGGTACTTCGCATCTTTTTGTAAGTTGATTGTTTTTGCAGATGACTTTCTTGGTGGTATGTAGGCCCTGGGAAATCATGATGCAGAGGAGGATGCCTCTTATGTCTCTTAAACTACATGTGTCATTGTTGGTTGCCTGCGTTGTTTCTTTGGTACTGATGTTAAAGCCGTTGTTTCCTTGGGTGGTGTCGTCTTCTACTGCAATTGTTTTCTAGGTACAATTGGGCTTTGCAAATTGACTATAAAACTTGGCTCTCCATGCGAACTATAATTGATAATAACCTTCCCCCTTCAACCCTTCACTTGCTTATATACCTCATCGCTAGTTTTTATCTTCCCTTCATGCCTAAACTTGTTGTCCAATCCACTAGTGATTTGCTTTTGTTATCTGCCATAATGCTTCATTAACTTAGTATCTTCGGTGAATTATCTGTTAGATTCTCCAACCTATCAAAATTTGTTTTCAATCTGCATTTATGGTTACACGATGTCACTGGTTCACCATCATATAATCTCTTTATTGCACGTCATGTCATGTATTGTCTTAAATTCTCTTAACCGTTATTTGCACTATCTCTTCTTTCTACTCGAACTTGCTTCCTTCATCTATGTGCTCTTCTGCTTGCTTCTTTCTCTTCTGTGACAATTTATTTCTTTTCCTTTTTACCTGCTAATCTTAACTTCTTGGACTCGTCAAGTCTCTACTCCTTCCCTGAACCATTTTCTTTATTTTTCTTGTTTTGCCTTCTTTTTCTTTCTTTTTCTACCTACACTATAATACACTATGGTACACATTCTACGCAGTTCGGCCTAGTGCATAGAAGCACGACTGTCCTTGTACAGTTTCAACCTTCTTCTGTTAACCAACCCTTCTGCAACTTCTCCATCCAACTATTCTAACTAAACAACATCTACTTCTGTCATGTATCTGATCACATATGGCCCTAGCCAGTGCATCTGGAGCTTCCCTGGTTACAGCAGAAACTTAATGTCATACAATAACACTAAGTCTCTTGTCTGAAATTTCTTCTGCTTGATATGCCTATCATGCCAAGATTTCTTGCGTTCTTTTTGTACCTGCGACGAAACGATCTTCTTCTAATTCCATAAGTTCTGACAATATTTGTTCTACTACACCAGAATCTATCAGCTCCGCCATCACAGCAATGTACAGACTTGGTACAATAAACTCCATGGGCATAACCGCTTTATTGTCCGTACGTCAACCTGAATCGAGTTTGTCCTATCAAATTCTTTCTTGTAGTCCAATATGCCCATAATATTGTTGGAATATTTAAGTCCCAACCATCCTGACTTACATTGCAAACCTTTGTAAATGCATGTTCCAAAATCTTATTGAAGGCTTCTACCGTGTCATTTTCCTGAGGGTGGTATGGGGTACTCTTCTAGTGATGGATCTGAAAATCTTATGTTAGCGCTACAATATTCATGTTAACGAAGTGAGTTACTTGATCACTCACAAGTACTCCGGGGCATCCAAACCTTGTGACTACATTCTCGAACAAAAATCATGTTGATGTCTTTTCGCTATAGTCTCTAACTAGTTCTGCCTTAGCCCATCTGGTTAGGCAGTCTGTCACAATAATGATATACCTAGCTCTTGATCGTCTTGTCGGGGGATTAATCGACCCAATAAATTCCACTGCCAATTTTTCAAATGCTTGTAACGTCATCTGTGGAACCAAGGGAATTTTGTCTCTCCTAGACGACTTCCCAAGTCTCTAACAAATGTCATAATTTTGACAGAATTCTTTGGAATCTTTATGCAGGGTAGGCCACCATAATCTTGTGCACAAAATCTTATGAGTTGTTTCTTTTCTTGCGTAGTGACCTACTGCAACCGCTTCATGTGCCTCTGACAATACCATAGTTCTCTCATGCTCCAATACAAAATGTCACATAATACCATCTACGCCTAGCTTGTATAAATTTCCTGCTGTCAACTAGTAGTCTGTTGCCTTCACTACAAGTTGCTTCTTCTGCACTACTGTAAATTCTGATGGAGCTAATATTGTACTAAAAACCAGAACAATATCTACAAAATAGTCTTCCACCATCTGAATTGCAAATACATGCACATTTGGCAAATTGTCATCTGGGTTCCCTGAATCCTCTCCTGACAGTATGCGCGGCAAATGGTCCAGTCCTGCGTTAAACTTTCATGATTTCACAATCACTTCAAAGTTGTATTATTGGAACAATAGTAACCACCTGCATATTCATCCCCCCAACACTGGCTTGTGCACTAGGTATCTCAGCGCAGAGTGATCTGTATACGGCTTGAAGTGCGATCCAAGTAGGTAATGTCTAAACTTCTGCAAGGCATATACCATTGTCAAACCTTCTCATTATGTCGTAGTATAGTTCTGTTCTATAGATGATAACTTCCTATTGGCAAATGCAATCAGATGGTCTATCTCTCCTTCACCCGGTCATGCCAACATTGCTTCCAATGTGTTAGCACATGAAATGTATTGGGGGTCATTTCCACCTTGTTTTTTTGTTTTTTTTTCGTTTAGTTTTCTTTCTAAGACATTTTCCAAATAATTCATGTTTGTACAAGAGGAAACTCATTTTTATCTTGGTCTTTCTTATGTCTTTGTCATTATTTAGGTCTTCGAAAGATCTTGTGTCAATACCTAGGGTTAGTCATCTTTGACATAGCAGGGGCTCATTGAGTCACTTTCAAAATATTTTGCACATTATCTAATGGTTGTGAGTGAGTTTAGTCTTGTATATAGTTTTTATCATATGAGTTGAATATATGTCATAAGATTAGGTTTTCAAAGGTCTGAAGGTCATTTCATGTCACATACATAGGGTTTCTTACACTTTCAAATATGTTTGTGCCACTAAACGTGTCATCATAGCCTCGCTGCAAAAGTTCTGATTTTTCGTAGCGTTGTACTGCATTTGTCAAATCACTACCAAAATGCCTTTTCCCCACAATGGATTGTAATTATTAGTTTGAGTGTTGGATTCAATGTCATTTTTGTGTTAAGAGTCATGTGGTTGTAATTCATAATGAGTCATGAGAGTTTTGGTTCTATTATATATGTTTTGTAATTCTGAAATAGAACGCTACAAAATTTCCAAGCACTGCAAAATTCCGCTACCAAAGCTCTGTACGTTGCCAAATTGTTCGCTGCCAAAGTTCTGGTCAATTGTTGAAGCTCGTCATTAGTTTTTTATCTCCATCAACAATCATGGAACCTGATATGTAGAAGAAGAAGAAGACCAATAAGGGAGGATAAATAGTGAAGTTTGAACCCCAGGGTTTGTAACTACTGAATTCAAACCCTTCTTTCAGGGACTCATTTTAGAAGGTTGGTTGTTTATTTTTTGTGAAAAGTTGCAGGGAGGTCCTATGGAGGTGGCCAAAGAGTTCACCTTGCATTTTGATTGAGTAAAAACAAGGATGGGGTCGTCGGAGTGTCAGGTTACCGAGCAAACTATTGTACCAGCCACAAAAATTCCTATGCAAGGTGAGAAGTGGTTCAAACGGATGGCTCTAGACTCTTCATTTTGCAATGACTATTTCAAGCCATAGTATCAGAACCAAAATTTGTCAACTGGAGTACCAAGGAACTATATGTTGGAGCATCATGACAAACTATTGCGTGTGATTCAGAGATATTTTACCTGTGAAGGGTGTTTGAACATGGTCTACATGTATCACATCAAACTTCTCATGCACTTTACTGGTAACAAAGCTCTCAATTTTCCATTCTATCTTTATAGAAGTCTGGGTAAGATGTTTGGTAAGGTCCAACTAAAATCCAAGCAAGTTGAACATAGTCTTTTTCATTTTGGCCTTATTAAACTTTTAGTTCTTGAGGAGTTAAGAAAGACAAATGGAGACTAGGATTCCTTCTTTTATTCAACATGGTTTAGTGCAGAAAACATTAATACTCCTCAATATAAAAGTAAAACCCCTTCTTCAAGTGAAAAGACAACTAAGGCAGCCTCAAGTAGATCAAAAAGGAAAAGGGAGAAGGGTGAAGAATCACTAGATCATGGTATAAAAACAACTGATGATATTGCAGAAGCTTCTGACAACAAAAGAATTAAGATGAAAGGAAAGAAACTTGAATTCACTCATGCAACATCATAAATGGTGAAACCTAGAAGACCCATGACTAGGTCAGCAACTAAGAAGTCAGTTTTTGTGGATGAAGGTGTAGCTAAGGTACCTATTCAAGTTGAATAAATTGTTGAAGTTCAACCCCAATCAAAAGAAGATGATATGAGAGTCAAGAGGCTCAAGAAGCAATTGAAGGAAGCACAAGTTCCGATAGTCCAATTAAGACGAGAAAATAGACAGATGAAAACAAGCATAAATAAGCACCTCGACTTGTGTGAGGGAGCTATTGAAAAGAGTAAGAACATGGTTAGAAGGTCCATGCCCCTACATAATAAAGTCAAGAACCTGTACAAATAGAACAAGGTTTTATAGGAAAATAATAGGTCATTGAAAGAAAGGTTGTATAAGAAAAATGAAGAAGTTACAAACAAGAACCTTGACCTATTGGCACAAGCAACAGTTGAGTAATCTAGAAATTCATAAGCAGTTGGTTAAGGAAGATCTTATTTTGGAGGATTGTTCAAGTTTTGGGATTAACAAGTAAGGTGAAACCCTAAAAGTTTGTTTCTTGTCTAGTTTATTTGTTATGGCCTACTTACAATTATGGTTGACAGTAAGGTTTAATCAATTTGAGGTTAAGAGAATGAAGAAATCCATTATAAAGGTTGCAAACAACAAAAGAAATATTCAAAATTCGAAACAGTAAAAAAAATATATTTTGCAACGAGTTTTACCAGAACGCTACGAAAGTGTTGGAAACAGAGATTTCGGAGCGAATATTCCCAGGTTCACTACAAAACTATACAGTCGACTTGGATTGGTGTTCATTTTCTTGCCAACTAGGATAAACCTCCTCCAAAGATTCAGGTGGACGAGAGGGACAGGTGTTCCATCATTAGATCATGTAGCATGATGTGTTTTATATGCATTAATTATCTTAGACAAGATCCTAGAAATTAGGAGCTAGTGATGTTTTCTATTGTAACTTTTTGCAACGAATTCCTAAGATGAAGGGAATCCTATGTAACTGATTGATATCGAATTCCTAAGAGGTATAGTTAAGGATAGATTATATATTCAAGAATGTTCAATGATAGAAGGGTTTGAGTGATAGAAACCAAGGCTAGTACTCTCATCTTTATTTTTGAAACTTTAGACTCTTTGTATATGGATTTGAGGATTCTAATACAATTGAAAATCAACTTGTGTTCTTTTCCATATGTTCTTTATCTTCTACTTTAATCGAGTGTTGTTCATGAATTATTCATCTACAATTTATTTTACAGGAATGTGCAGTAAAAGATTTGTTGCATACTGTTGTGAAGTTTCTCCATTTTAGTATTCTACATTTATGAATTAAGAAGCTCCTAGTTTATGAAAGTTCTTCAATAAGTTAGTCAATCGAGCTGGAAGATTGTCTAGTTTATTTTAGTGTTCTTCTACATTTTCTTTTGTTCATGTTTATACATCTATATGTTGATTGAAGGTTGTTTTAGCCCTCTTTGTTGGAACATAATTTATGTTGATATGATATATGAGAAATTAGTCTCATGTCTTATCAGTTTGACCTACCATTGAATTTAACATTCATCCATTTACTCTTAATATTCTAATGGGTACTAGGCTTATCCTATAGTAGTCTAAGGGTGACTCCTGGTGCTAACACAATGCTATCGACGATCCATCAACAAGTACGTGAAATTATTTTCTCCAGTCAGGAAAAACTCAAATCGGCGCAGTGACCATCTTCTATTTCAATGTATCCAAGCTCTTATGACATTCGTCAGTCCAATGATACTTCACTTCCTTCTTCAGTAACTTCTCCGTAGGGGTTTTGATTTGCACATATCCTTTGATGAACTTTCTATAATACCCGGTATGACCCAACGTGGACTTCAACTATCGCACAAAAGTCAGTGGTGGAAAATAAACAATCATTGCTATCTTTGTGGGGTCCATTATCAATCCTTGTTTACACACCACATGGCCCAACACAATTCAAAAGGGCACATCAAATATGCATTTCTTCAAATTCAAAGAGATTTTGTATTGCCTACACTTATCCAACATCAAGTGCAAAAGTTCAACATGATATTTCAATAGACTAAATATTGTCCAATCATCTAGATACACTTCTAAAAACTTATGAATAAAGTCTTTGAAGGCTACAACAACTAGTTTGGAAAATATCACTGGTGCATTCTTCAACCCAAATGACAATACTATATATTGGTAACAACCCCATTTTGTCGCAAAGGTCATCTTATATTGATCTTCTTGCAAAATATCGATCTGGTGGTATCTTGAGAATCCATCTGTAAATGAATAATCTTCATGACCCCCTACATTCTCTAGTACTTCATCAATAAAAGGCGTAGGAAAAGGGTTGTGTAAACATGCATCATTCAACTTTCTTAGATCTACGCAGATCCTAATTCCTCTTGTCTTCTTGTCTTGAACCACCATAGGGTTGATCTAATCTGATTCTTCATCAAGTTCTATAATGCCAAGCTCTAGCATTTTGTCTATCTTTGCGTTTACCTTCTCCTTATATTTCAAGTTCATTCTATAGGGTCTTTGTCGCACAGGTTTTGCATTTGGTGTCAACGGAATCTTCATTTCTCCTAATTCTTCAACGATTCCTTTAATCTCTAAGAATATCTTTGGAAACAGATCCTAGTAGTCGCATAGCAAGTCGGTAATCTTCTCAATATCTCATTTCTCTAGTAATATCCTATGTGCGTAAACTTAGGTTTTTCTTCTGTACCAATGTTCACTTTACATGTCCTTAAGGGACTTGCATTATGGTGGACTCAAGCTCTGATCCTTTGACTGTGTGCTCCCCTTTAATCTCTCGTATCTCCAAATTCCTCAAATATTCCTCGTCTTGGGCTTCTTCTGCGACATTATAACAGTGTAAGACCTCTTTCAAATGTCACATTGTCTCTAGGCGCATTATGCAAAGGAAATGATCCCAACACTTCTTCTAATGCAAAGATCTTATTCCCGAGAACCTATAATGTTGAGTTAATCAAGGGATTATTACTTTCAAAACTGATTTTTACCTTGAAGGTCTTGGTCATCTATTCCCAATCTCCTATCCCTCTACGCACTTCTAATTCGATGTACCAATTCTTAGGAATTGTGTCAAGAGTATGCACCAATAATTGAGTTCATTCTTGCTAAGGCACTGATCTACAATGCGCAGTACACTTTGTAACATGATCTCCTGGACAACTGGATCCACTATACTTCAATGTGATACTTTCATTCTCTATCCCAAATTTGACTTGTAGTAACCTTTTGCACTACTGCCAATCTTGTATACCATCTTTGTGCATAGCCCACCATCTTGTTGAAGTCACTTTTAGTGCGATATCTAAGGCCAAGAGTCTATGTTGATTGGGAATCTTCATTTCAAATTCATTAATAAAATATTCTATAGGTGCTAATCCAATATACCTTGGAGGTTCAACTATTTTGGTCCCAATCCATCTCAATGCACGGGTAATTCGAGCACACTTTTTGGTCGACACTTCATGCAGTCTTTGTTTCCAATTCTCTGGAGCGTACTTTGATTCTGATGCGCATGAGATGATGCTTCTCTAACTAAGTATGCCTTCAGTTGTAGGGTTGAAATAGTCATCCATTCACACAGTCATATTATACAAATTATCAAGCCCTTTTCGCTTAGCTGGTTCTACACACCTTTGTCCTTCAGTGGGGTCTAATGGCACAATTACCTTTAAGTCTTCCACTTCAAATACCATCTCCGTCTTCTTTAAGTCAATGGTCGTCTAATTATCAAATGCCCAATCCAGTCCCAACAATGTTGGATATGGTGTGCTTCCGTCTACTATACTTCGAAGTCTGCTACACTGCGCACTCCATCAATATATACATTAACTCCTGCTAACCTTCCAACTGGAACGATCTTATGTTGGTTTGCTAATATCAACTGGATAGTATACCAAATTAGTTTCGACTGACCAATCATCTCCCATGTCTATCCCAGTATAACATTTACATCTGAACCTAAATCTAGAAATATATTATCCATTTTGTAAGCTCGTATCTGCGCACTAATCCTGAACTCCCTTTGGTTTGCTTCTTACTGTGCACCTGGTTAATTTCTATATGTACTATAGGTTGATCTCTTTCTTGGGCACAATAGTCAATCATTTTGCGTAGACTACTCAATGCAAAATCATCCTTCATTAAATCTAAGAAACTTCTTAAAAATCTCTTCAAAATACTTAACTTATCAATTTTCTTCTCTGTATGGTCATAGACTAGAGGCATATCAAGTATTGGTGGTCTATCATACAATGGTGGCACGAACGAAGTTGATGCGATCTAGTTTGCTTCTCTTATTTCTTTTCTTGCTTGCTAGTAAGTTTCTTTCTCTTTCCTTGGGTCCAACAATGGTAATGGCTCTGTTGTTATCCTTACCCATTGATGAATGCTATTCCCTTGATATTTTATGTTCTCTCTGGTTCTCGTTCCTCCGCGCATAATTGTTTCTATCTTAGGTTTCTCATTGCGTGCTCCAATCGCTATCATATGTATGTTCTGGTTATGATTCTCGTTCTGGTTCTAGTTATGATTCCCTCTTGCCTGCCATTTCATTATCAGTTCAGGACAATATTTTGTTGCATGGTCCAATGCTCCGTAGTATGTGCATGTCATGTGAGGATTCGGTCAGTCTCTTGCTAAATTTCCTAGTTGATTTCTATTATAACAAATGATTGGTCCTCTGCCTCCTCTACCAAGTCCTCCTCGTCCTCGACCTCTACCAAATCCTCCTCGTTCGCCGTGATTAAAGACTCTCAAAGTATTATACTGTGGAACCCCTACTTCTGCTATTGCATTTTCTTCTTGGATTCTGTAAGCATCCACAGTGCGCTCTATCATTAAGTCAAATGTGTGACAATCTTTCTCATCATGTCCTAGAGATTTGTAAAAATTACAAAACAAGTTCCTGGGCATACTCTATTACTTATGAAATAATGGAAAAGTAGTTGGATGATGTACCCATGTGATCCAGGAGGATCTCAGTGACCACCACCTATTCTGACTAGATCCAAACATTCTTTTGGCAATTTACTATTTTTAGCAGTTTTTTCTAGTCCCAAACTTCCGAGGCCATTTTGACGGCCTAAACGGTGTTTTTTCACGACCATGCACCTCAATAATCATTCAAGGCTCTGATTGAGACCCAAAAATTAATCTCCACGACGATACCTTTCCAACGAGCTATCGTGCACCCTAAACGAAGATCGTATGCAAAAGTTACGACCCCGGGAAGTTGATGTACTAACTTACCCCAATGGGGCACACATTACTTTTGGCGCTTCATCTCCTAGGGTTAGGTTTTTGGATGTCTAGGGTTTTGAAATTCACGTTTATTGTAAAAAGGCCTTCAGAGCCTCATTTTACTCATCTTCTTGCGAATGAGCGTAGCCGTCACATCTCTTCTTAGAGATCAACTGCCACCATTCTAGCAAACTTGTTTTCAGTATACATTTTATAGTTTCAACATATTTCTTAATTAATAGAAGTCAAGTTTTATTGTATCTTTGTTATTATTCACCGTGTCTCTGTGTTAATATTATAAATTTGTGTTCTTATTTCATTCCTCTCGTAAATCCGGATCAGTGGTATCAGAACGGTCTAATCCTTGTCATTTTTTTTTGTGCATGTCCCCGACGCGGTCAAGGTATAGAGAGTTGGGTCTCGAGCTTGTTTCTCTTGAGGAAAACTGCTCTCACACATCGAAGAAATCATCCATGGTGGGAAAAAAGAAAGACGATGGGACATGAGGTCCTTTCAAAATGTTGTTCAAGGAGGCCATCAAGCGACAGAGGAATGAGATGATGGACATCTTTGCACAAATAATTCCATGACTGCCGACAAGCGACGCATCCACCTCAAGCGGAGGCTCCGCCCCCTTCAAGGTACAAATCAATTTTTATATTCCTATATTTTAAGGTCAAATAGATGCGGATGTTGTAGATAAATGGTTAAACATTCTAGAAGGGTATTTTTTTGTCCACAACTTTTCTAATAGAGAAAACATTACATTTGTGCTCCTCAAGGTCGTCCCTCGTGTCAAAGATTGGTGGGAGACTTTTTGTGAGAAAAAGGAAATAGATGGATCCAAATTATTTGCAATTGCACCCGCTTGGGGTTCCTTCAGGGATGTTATTAAGGAACAATACTACCCGGTTAGAAGTTATGATGACTTGTATACACGATGGACCACACTGTGGTAAGAAAGAGATCAAACAGTGCTAGAGTTCACCAACGCCTTCCATACCTTGCGCACCAAGCTAGGTATGAAAGATTTTGAGTGAAATTTGTTGCTCAAGTACCACAATGATCTACATAGATACATCCAGACATAAATGGATTTTTTGGAAATCTCATCCTTGGGTGCGACCTATCGATATGTCGTCAAAATCGAGCAGAAGATTAAACAAAAGACGCGACAGTTTGGGTCTGGGAACCCCTCACAGCAGAAGTAGGGAAAGGGTAGCCTCAACCCAAAGAACAAAGGACAGAGAAAATATGGGCAACTTCAGGACAACCAGTCCAAGCTGCAAGCAAAGAAGGACAATGGAAAGACGAAGAAAGATACCGGGAAGTGGTGTGACTTCCATAAGATCCCCTGGCATAACATTGTTGATTGTCACTCAAAGCAGTATTTGGCGGTTGAGGTGAAAGCCTATGAATTAGATGTAGGTTCCGAATATGAGTCAAAACTAGAAAAGGGGAGACAGATCCTTGACGTGGAACCCAGTGCTACTGTTGCTACCACCAAGATCCATCCCGGTGAACCTGATGAGCCAGAGGAAGGCGAGTGCCTCTTTCATTCACAGATGTGGGTAAAATTCACTTCGTTGAAATTCCTTGTTGATGACGATAGCTAGAAGAACCTCATCTTAGTAGAGGTCATCAAGCGGCTAGCCCTGCAGAAAACGTTGCACCCGCAGCCCTACACCATCGGATGGCTCCGCTAAGGAAGCGATCTTCACGTCAGCCAACAATGTCGCATGTCGTACGGGATCAAGCCATTCAAAGATGAGGTATTGTGTGATGTTTCTCCCCTTGAAGTTTGTGATTTTCTTTTGGGACAACCTTATTTATGGAAAGTCATGTTGTATATGAATCTAGGCCTCACAGTTTTATTATTACTTTGAATAGGAAATTGTACAGGATACCCAAGGTAGTCCCACCTAGTGTTATTTCCTTGATCTCTTCCAACCAATGTAGGAAGGTCATTTCTTAGACTGGGAAGTTTGTCTTCTTTGTGATTCTCTCTCAGAGTGAGCGAAAGGTTGCAGCCACATCCATGGCCACTGCGACCGACCTCTCCACACATTAGAAGCAAGTGGATAAGGTTGTGGAATAATACAAAGACATCTTCTCATCATCGACTAGGGTACCTCTGCACTGTCATGTCAAGCATCCCATCGATCTGACCCTCGACGCACCGCTAGCTAATGGGCCAATCTATTGTCACTCTCTGTTATAAAATGAGGAGATCAAGCGTGAGATCCAAGAACTGCTCCACAAGGGGCACATTCAACCCAACTCATCACCTTGTGGAAGCCCAATCGTGCTAGTGCAGAAGAAATATGGGACCCAATGACTCTGCATTGATTATCATGACTTAAATAAAATCACAGTCAGGAACCGATACCTGATTCCCTGAATCGACGATCTTCTTAATCAGCTCAGGGGGGAAAATACTTTAGTAATATTGACATGAAGTCTGGCTACCATCAGGTCCCAATAGAGTAGATATATGTATGGAAGACTGCCTTCAAGTCAAAAGAAAGTCTTTTTGAATAGTTGGTCATGACCTTTGGTTTGAAAAATGCCCCAACAAATTTCATGAGGATGATGGAGGATATCTTGCGGCCTTTCACTAATTATTTTGTAGTGATGTATCTAGATGACATCCTCATATACAACAAGACTTGGGTGGAACACTTGCAGCATATTCAGCAAGTTCTGCACACTTTGCAACACCACAAGCTATATGCCAACTTGGAAAAATGCTCCTTCGGCACGGACATGGTCTAGTACCCAGGCTACATTGTTGATGTACACAGTGTGCACATGGATCTAGCCAATATCCAAGTCATCTGTGACTGGCAATCCCCAACCATGCTCACTGAGCTTCGAAGCTTCTTAGGCCTTGCCAATTTCTATCGCAGGTTCGTGTTGGGATTCCCCATATTGCATGGGCCCTCAACCAAGTAACCATGGGTGGTGGCAAGGAAAAGTTTGTGTGGGTCCGGTCCCAACAACAAGCATTCAATGATATGAAGCAATGCTTGTGCTCAACCCCCGGTGCTTTTATTACCTGACCTGCAATGACCCTTTGAGATCGAGACATATGCTTTAGACTATGTCTGTGAGCGCAATCCACTCTCATTATGGCCACCCCGTGGCCTATCATAGTGAGACACTATTAGATGTCGTATGTAAGTACCCCACTTACGACAAAGAAATGTACTCCATTGTGCAAGTCTATTGCCAGTGGAGGCATTACATTCTTGGGAAGGAGATAGTCATCCACACTGATCATAAGTCACTGTAGTTCATGGAGACATAAGGAAAAATGCAGAATGACCTCCATAAGAAGTGGTCCACATATTTGCAATAGTTCCACCTCAACATCAAGTATAAAACAAGGAGTACCAACCAAGTCGTTGATTGCCTCAGTTGACTTACAGTCGCGACACTCACCACAATGCTAAACTCTTGCATCCACGAGACCTTCGGATGGCCCCACCTCTATGCAACATATCCTAACTTCGCCAACACCTACTAGATGTTGGGCACAAACACAACTGTCACTAATTTCCATCTTCAGGACGAGTTGTTGTGCCATCTGGGCCATCTCTACATTCCATCAAGCGAGTGAGCGAAGCTGATTTGGGAAGCCCACTACAGTCAGGTGGCATGGCATTTCGTCATGGAAAAGATAGTGGCAGCACTACAACGAATTTTCTACTGGCCGAAACTTCATCATGATGTCATCAAGTATACTTGGTCCTGCATTTCTTGCGCTATTGCCAAACCAACCACTAAGGAAAAAGTCCTGTACATTATTTTGTCTACTCCCAAAAGGTCGTGGGAATCCATCTCAATGGACTACATGTCGGGCCTTCCATCCACCAAGAAAGAAAATGACTGTGTTTTTGTGGTTGTGAATCGCTTTTCCAAGATGGCAATTTTCGCTGCCTGGAAGAAGAGCATCACAGCGGAGGCCACTGCCAAGATCTTCTTTGAATGAGTGTGGGTATACTTTGGGATCTCAGATCAGGACAGTTGGTTCCTCAACACATTCTGGTCGAGCCTCTGGTCACTTTTAGACACCAAGCTCACCAAATCCACTACCTTCCAACCCCAAATAGATGGCCAAATCAAGGTCGTCAATCGAATGATTGTGCATGTCCCACGCATGTACAATTCAAAGCAGCCACACACATAGGATGAGAGTATTCCCTATGTTCAACATAGCTAAAACAAAGCCTTGCATCACTAAACCAACCACAACCCCTTTCAGGTGGGGTTTGGATTTCAACCATTGGGTCCCATGGATGTTGCAGTACCCCTTGCGGCCACCCAGGCAGACTCGTCACATGCTACAAACGAAGCTGACAAAGCCACCTGGTTCATTCAAAAGATCCAACACATCCACCAATAGGTTCATGATATTTACATAAGTCCAATGCTAAGTACAATCATCGCCATGAACAACATCGGGTGCCACACTAGTTTCAGGTGGGAGACAAAGTTTGGTTGCACTTGCAGAAAAAATGCGTTACAAGGCATCATCGAAATCTTCGTCCACTCTGTTATGGACCTTACACCATCACCAAGGTTGTGGGTGACAACGTTTTTGAGCCCAACATTCCCCCCTTCTTTGGCTTGCACCTAGTGTTCAATGTGGACCTCCTTCGACCCTACTTTCCACCCTTCTTGGACACCTCAGAGATAACAAAACAATTGACACCAACAGAGCTCAACCCTAACTTCATGGACCAAACATCCACTGATCAAATTAATCATGGACATTCAGGTCAAGGGAACTCACCAACAGAGGATCCAGCTTTATCAGGTTGTCAAAGCAGGGCAGGTCCTACACCAAGGCAAGTGGCTCACCTAGGGCTAAATTCAACAGAAAGTTCCTCATCTAATGGGGGAACTCAACACAATGGAAACCCTTTCTTCCTAAGAGGTGAGGATTGATTTAGGAGGAGCTTGGTGGCCACCCACCTATTATGACTAGATCAAAAGTGTTTTTTGGCAATTTACTATTTTTAGCAGTTTTTCGGGTCCCAAACTTTTGAGGTAATTTTGAGTGCTTAATCGAAGTTTTTCATGATCAGGCACCTTAGCACTAGAAAATGGCTTTGATTGAGCCCCCAAAATGAATCTCCTTGTTAATAAATTTCCAACGAGCTATCATTCTTCCTAAACAAAGATCATATGCAAAAGTTATGACCCCGAGAAGTTGATGTACTAACTTACCCCAACGGGGCCCACATGACTTTTGGTGCTTCATCTCCCAGGGTTAGGTTTTTGGATGTCTAGGGTTTTGGAATTTATATTTATTGTAAAAATGCTTAAGAGCCTCATTGTACTCATATTCTTGGAAATGAGTGTAGTTGTCACATCTCTTCTCATAGATAAGTTGCCACCATTCTAGCAAGCTTGTTTTTAGTTTGCATTTTGCAGTTTTAGCATGTTTCTTATTTAATAGAAGTCAATTTTTACTGTATCTCTGTTATTATTCACTGTGTCTCTATGTTGATATTATAAATCTGTGTTCTCATTTCGTTCTACTCATAAATCGGGATCATCATGTCTTGCATATTTCACAATATCCTACTCTTCCTACTAATGGGTTCAATGCTCCTATAGCCATATACTACACAAATGTTGGGTATTCGTCTTTACGATGGCTTTATGTATTACATGTAATACACCAAAATTGTTCACTCTTTTCCTTTTCATTCATTATTTCTGACAATTGAATCCTTAGCGCAGCCAACTGTGATTGAACCTATGCCATTCCTACGCCATCTCCTACAGGAGATGCTTCTAACTTCATTGCAATTTCTAATGCTTTCGGCTATGATGTGACCCTCTTTCGTGTCAGAGGACATCAGATGTGTAACAACAAACCTGCAGTAAACCGTTCTTTGTGTTGTTCATCATGAACTTGATATGTTAATCTACCCATCACATCTTTAAACGTTTGATCGTAATCCCAAATTGTCTCGTTCTTTATTTGCTTAATTTCTTTCAGCTTGGTGATATACTGTGACTTGGGTTTTCCGACCCCGCTCCCTAGAATTTATGCATTTTTAATGTATTATATATTCCTTCCGTGATATTTTGTGTAGTACTTACCTTTAGTGATGCTGACCGATTTTGGTTCGTTGTGCTATTTCCACTATTTTGAATATTTTTTTTACTTCCTCCACTAACTACAATTGCTCTTGTCAAAGTTCTGGCTTCTGCTTCAAATCTTGGTGACGCACACGAGGTCATGGGTTCAACACAGATTCCAATCTGAGATGGACTTCCTTCCTCTACTGGACTATACTGAGGATCCTTTTCTTTCTCTTTCCTTTCTCTGTACGGTGTGATCTGAAGTATTGCACAGGGGTTTCTTTTCTCAAAAACTCTGTGTTTCTCTTCTCTCTCAACCACAATCTCCTTCTTACTATACCTTAACCTTATCCCACAATGCAATAATCCAATCTCTCTGTCTGAGTCACTATCTTCTTCTCTTGGTATCCTTAGTCCATCTCATCTGTGTTCAACTCTTTCCACTCTCAAACCATCCTATGGTCATCTCCCAGTCCCCTTCATAAAAATCTTGTCACAAAACAACATATTTATCTAGGTAGACTACGCTCATAAATCTTCCATGCGAACCATTAAAGAAGTCCCTCTCTGCAACACTATAAGATTGGGTGCAATCTATTGCAAACTCTGTAATGTAACCCCCAATATACTATTCAAGCAAAAATCAACTACGGGAGAAACTTTATTACTTATTGTATTCAATTGTTCGATCAATTTAGGGGTCCAGTTTCTCGTAGCCTCAACTCGGTATCTCCCAGCATTTTCCACTAGCCTTTCTAACCAATCAGTAAAAAATATCAGAAATTCACCAAAGAAGATTTCACGAAGGTCTGTAAACAGATACTTTTGCAGCCATTATTCATCGTTGAGTCGTGGCTTCCTATTTTATTCTCTGGCGAATTCTCGTTGCTTCCTCTCTATCCATTCTGTGATCTCTTCCTTATTCAACCTCGAAAACTTTCGCCTCGGTTATAGTTCTCGGTCTTGGAAACAAAACCATTTGTTGGCACGTAGTGTGAAGACTCAGGGTTAATCATTAACAAACGAACAAAACCCTTAGACACCAGCCCTTTCGGCATCACCTACAAAACAAGTGAAGTCTCACCCGAGGCATCTAGTGGGGCTGCAGGAACTAAGGTTCTGCAGTGATGAGGGAAAGTAAGGAATTCAACATACTCATACTATGCACTATCTATTCATCTAATGTGTGCACAGTTTATGTTACTTAACATTCAATAGACCCTATGCGTGACATTATCCCACTTAACATTCATTCATTCATCATTAACTTAAGTGCGCAAAAACATAACAATATACATCAGTGACATAATCAAAATACTAAACATTTATCAACATTGCCTAGTAACAGTAAACATCATAAACATAACACACAAACACATCATGGCACAAGTTTTAACGTGGTTCACCCCAATCTGGGCTACGTCCACAACGACTGGCTTCTTATATTAGTCATTTATAATCTCCTTACAGCTACACACTGTGCTTACAAAATGATGCAACGATAACAATTACTTAAACCTTCCTAGTCGTTCTATTGTACTGTGAGCCTAACTCCTCAGTCATACCTCAAACACTCCCACTCCAAAAATCATCATTAAAACTTGATTAATCAAAATCTTAGCTCCCTCATTATCCAACTACTCATTCCTCAATGACTACTTCTACCCAAAAACCCATTACAATTTATAGCTTTACAATAGGGCTAAGCCCACTACAATGTGGAAAAAATGTCCCAAAATCCTAACTACTTTATGCCTTTAGCGCGCTAACTCTTGAACCTACTTCAACTGCTTTGCACGTGCACTGCTCCTTATCCAAAATGGCATGCAATTCGTTCCTGCACGATTCCCAAGACTTCTCCAAAATAGCCTGCTCCAACAATGAAATAGATAGATTCCTCTTGGGAAACATCCCTTGACTTGGGATTGGCTTACACAATAGGGAACCATGACACCCCTCCCACTAAAGTAGAAAACTTATAAGGCCTTTAAGCATGTGTTTAATTTGAAAAGGGGGGTTTGATGTACATGTTTGGGTGGTTCTTGTATTAGATATGGCTTATTTGGCATGATTCTTGTGACTTGTGGACCCTTGGAGGGCACATCTGTTGTCTTTGCAGGACCTTGCCCGGTGAACCGGTATTCATGGAGAGATGACTTATTTTGGACCACCATGAGGGCTTTGGAGCCTAATTATTGATCCTAGACCCCACATCAGGGGCACATGATATGATGGACGTTGCACGTTGAGGATGGAGGTTGTTGCCTTTGGAGGCACCTCGACGTGACTAGAGGGTGAGCTCCCACCATTTTCCACTTGGACATTGGCCTTTGGAGGCCTATATGTCACTTAACTAGCTCATGAAGTCACTCTTCGAGGGTTAGGGCTTGATGGAGATGGTTTTAGATATGGTTTGATGGATGAGGATGCTTGGCATGGAATTTGGGCACGTGTGGGCATGAATTATGGCCTTTGGAGGCCTAATGTTCTACACTTCCAGCCTAGATGTCACACTTTGGAGCTCAAAATCACCCTTAAGGGGATGACGTCACCCTTCTAGGGTTTATTGCATTTAAAATATAAATTTTGTAAATAAAAAGGGGCAAATTAAGAAGTAGGCTCCATTGTGAAAATACATGACTTTTCAAATTGAGTCTTTTCATGGTTAGAGTTTCCCATATAAAATGGCTAACCAAAGACTCATTTTATCATCACAACTTTGCTCACACGAGTGAGAAGTGGTCTAAAATTTTCACCCTTTTTGGGGTTATTGGTCTCTTTCACTCATGTACTAGACTTTGGAGGACTAGTGTTGGATATCTCTTGCTGATTTTTGGTGGAATTTTCTGCAATTAGGGTTTTCTCTTGTCATTGTCTTGGTGAAGTAAGTAAATTTATGCGATTTTAAGTTATTATTGCTTTATTGTGAATTTAGTTGTTCATATTGAAGATTATTTTCTTAGCTAAAACCCTAAGAGAGGAGCATAAGGTGCTTCCTCCTCTCACAAGGATAATTTCATTCATTAATTTGTGAAGGAAATCCTACCTAGATATAAGCTCCTAAATCCCTAAAGTGCTAGTAAGAGTTTGATTCTAGACACTTGTTGTGACATTATTGAAGAATCTAAGAAGGGAAGAAAGAATTGCTAGAGCCCAAAAGTGCTTGCACTCTAGCAACATCTTCTTGAAATCTAAGGCCCTAAGGTACTAGAACCTTAGATTCCAAGCCCTTGCTCTTAGACATTGCTATCATCATTCTCCAATTGTATGTTTATTTCTATTATAAAATACTCCATAGCCCAAAAGGCACTAGTTTACTTTCTCTCTTGTGAAGGAATTTGATCAAACCACACTCAATTCTTATTTTCTAAGACTTTCTACTAATATCTCTAACTCTAACTTTAGGATATTTCGCTAATTTTAGTGTTGTTGTTGCAAAACATCACTACAACCATCTAATTTGGTATAATTTGTTGCATAATCCACTCTATTAACTAGCTAACATACTCAGAATTTGTTTGGAACCCTTGGATATTGATCTATTGGACATGTGCTAATTTTTCCTTGTCATTTCATGTAATTTTGATCTCTCTAAGTTATTTATGTTAAAAAAATATAATTGTTGTTGTAATTATCCAGGTGGATATCGGTGGCCACCCACATATTCCACTGGCTCAAAGAACAATTTACATTTTGGTATTTTATTTTTTTTTAGTTTTTCGGGTCCCAAACTTCTGGGGCCATTTTCAGGCCCTAAATGACGTTTTTTGGGATCGATAGCGCCAAACAAGTACATGGAGGCAAATGCTAAGTCAAATGGAATATGTACTCCTCGTATATACATTTCCAACGGTCTATCGATCACCCCAAACGAAGATCGTATGCAAAAGTTACACCCTTGGGAAGTTGACGTATCAACTACCCCCATCCGGGCCCACAAACCTTTTGGCGTTTTATCTCTCGGGGTTAGGGTTTTGGATGTTTAGGGTTTTCTCATTTATGTTTTATGTTAAAAAGGCCTTTGGAGGCTCATTGTACTCATATTCTTACGAATGAGCGTAGCCGTCTCATCTCTTCTCATAGATAAGATGCCATCATTCGAGCAAGTTTGTTTTAGTCTGCATTTTTACAGTTTCAACAAGTTCTCTTTATAAATAGAAGTCAGGTTTTATTGTATCTATGTGTGTTTCTTTGCTATGCATCAGTATTTCATTTCATTCCATTTATAAATTCAGATCAATGGTATCAGAGCAGTGTGCTCTTTATTTGTATCTCTCTGCATGTCCCCAATGAGATCAGGGTACAAGGAGTTGGGACTCGAAGTAGTTGAGCCTTGGCAAGACTGTCCCCGTCGATCATGACGACCTCCCATGGCGGAAGAAAAGAGAGACGATGGAGCAGGATATCCTTTTAAATTGTTCCTCTATGAATCCCTCACACTACAAAGGAATGAGATGATGGATAACTTTGCACAGATCCTTCGACGACTTCCAACAGGCGACACATCATCATCAAGGGACCACTTTGGAGGCGCCTCCCCCTTCAAAGTACAAGTCAATTTTGATATCCCCTTATTTGAAGGCCAGATAGATGTGAATGTTGTAGATAAATGGTTGACTCTACTAGAAGGGTATTTTTCAGTCATTAATTTTTATGATAGAGAAAATATTACCTTTGCACTCCTTAAGGTTGTCTCCCATGTCAAGGATTAGTGGGAGACTTACTGTGAGAAACAGGACATTGATAAATCCACAATATTTTTTATCACACCTACTTGGGATTCTTTCAGGGATGTTATTAAGGAACAATACTACCCTGTTGGAAGCTACAATGAACAATACATGAGATGGACCACACTGCGACAAGAAAGGGACCAGATAGTACCAGAGTTCACAAATATCTTCCATACCTTGCACACCAAGCTTGGTATCAAAGACTCTGAATGACATATTGTGCTCAAGTACCACGACTGTCTGCATAGATACATTTAAACATAAATGGAGTTTCTGGACATCTCATCATTGGGCGCGGCTTATCGATATGTTGTCAAAATCGAGCATAAATTTAAACAAAAGAAGTTGGAGTTTGGATATGAAAATTCCTCACATAAGAAGCAGGGAAAAGGTGGCCACAACCCACATAACAAAGGAAAGAACAAGGATGGACCTCTTAAGGATAACCAACCCAAGCCGCAAACAAATAAGGGTAGTGAGACGACGAAGAAAGACATTGGGAAGTGGCGTGAATTCCATAAAATTCCCTGGTATAACACTGATGAATGTTGCTCAAAGCGGTAGTTTGTGGCGGAGCTGAAAGCATTAGAGTCAAAGGTAGGTTCCGACTCTGAATCAGATACAGACAAGGGGAAGCAGATCATTGATTCAGAACCCGATGCCACTGTCACTACCACCAAGTTCCATCCAGGTAAACCAGAAGAACAGGAGGAAGGTGAATGCCTTTTTCACTCGCAGATGTGGGTGAAGGGTACCATGTTGCATTTCATTGTCGATAGTGGAAGTCTAAAGAACCTGATCTCAACATAGGTCGACAAGCAGTTGAACCTGTCGATGACAACACACCCACAACCCTACACCATCGGGTGGCTCCGCCAAGGAAGAGATATATGCATCTGTTAATGATGTTTTCTTCCCTATGACATCAAGCCCTTCAAGGATGAGGTATTGTGTGATATTTCCCCCCTTGAAGTTTGTGATGTTCTTTTAGGCCAACCATACTTGTGGAAACGACATGTTGTATATGAGTATAGACCTCACAATGTTGTTATTACTTTGGGTAGACAATCGTATATGATACCAGAGGTAGCTCCGCCTACTGCCATTTCTTTGATCTCTGCTAAACAATGAAAGAAGATCATTTCCTAGACTGAGAAATTTTTCTTCTTCATGATTCACTCTCAAAGTGAATAGAAGGTCGCAACTACATCCATGGCCTTTGCACATGACCTCTCCACATACCAGAAGCAGGTGGACAAGATCGTGGAATAATACAAAGAAATATTCTCCTCACCCACCGAGATATCATTGCATTGTCAGGTCAAGCATTCAATCGATCTAACTCTCGATGCACCTCTACCCAATGGGCTAGTCTATCATCGCTCTTTGATGGAAAATGAGGAAATCAAGCGAAAAATCCAATATTTGCTTCAAAAGGGGCACATCCAACCCAACTTATCACCCTACAGGAGCCCAATTGTACTTGTGCAAAATAAATATGGGACTTGGCGACTCTACATTGATTACAGGGCCTTAAACAAAATCACAATCAGGAACTGGTACAAAATTCCCTGAATTGATGACCTTCTTGACCAACTCAATGGAGACAATTTTTTTAGTAAGATTGACCAAGTCCCAATAGAATAGACCTATGTATGGAAGATTGCTTTCAAGTCCAAAGAAGGTGTTTTCAAATGGTTATTCTTGCCCTTTGGTTTAACAAATTCTCAAGCAAATTTCATGAGAATGATCAATGTTATATTTTGGCCTTTCACCAATTCTTTTGTGGTGGTATATTTGGATGATATCCTCATCTTCAACAAGAATTGGGCATAACAATTGCAGCATATTCAACAGGTCATTCACACTCTGCGACAAAACAAGCTATATGCTAACTTGGAAAAATGCTCCTTCGACATGAACATGGTCCAATACGTAGGCTACATTGTTGATTATCATGGTGTGGATGTAGATCCAACCAAGATCCAAGTCATTTGTGAATGGCCAGCCTCGACCACACTAACCAAGCTTCAAAGTTTCTTAGGACTTGCCAACTTCTATCACAGGTTTGTGTTTGGATTCTCCTATATTTCATGGGCCCTTAGCCAAGTGAGCAAGGGTGGTGGCAAGGAAAATTTCATGTGGGGGAAGTCACAACAGTAGCATTCAATGATCTAAAACATCGCTTGTGCTAAGCTCCAATACTCTGCTTACTCGATCTGCAACAACATTTTGAGATTGAGATCGATGCCTCGAACTATGTCATGGGCACAATTCTCACTCAACAGGGTCATCCAATGGCATATTATAGTGAGACACTATCAGACGTCATTTGTAAGTACCCCACCTATGAAAAAGAAATGTATTCCATTGAAAAAGATTACCGACAATGGAAGAACTACATTCTAGTGAAGGAGATAGTCATCCACACTTATCACAAACCTTTGCAGTTCATGCAAACATGAGGCAAATTGCAAAACGACCGTCATCAAAGGTGGTCCACATACTTGCAACAATTCCATCTGAACATCAAATATAAGATAGAGAGCACCAATCGTGTTGTTGACTGCCTCAATCGGCCTCTAGTTGTAGCCTTAACCAGAATGCTCCACTCATGTGGCCATGAAACATCCATGTGGCCCCAACTCTACAAGAGCGATCGTGAATTCGCTACCACTTACCAGATGCTAGGAACAAATGTGACTGTCAATGACTTTCATCTTCAGGACATACTGTTATGCCATTTGGTCCACCTCTTTGTTCCTTCAAGCGAGTGTGTGAAGTTGATTTTGGAAGCTCACTACAATTAGATCGAAGGACATTTTGGCATGGAAAAGACTGTGGTAGTACTACAAAAGAATTTCTATTGGCTGAAACTTCACTAGGACATCAACAAGTATATCAGGTCATGCACTGCCTACACCATTGCCAAAACAATCACTAACAAGCAAGGCATGTACACCCCTGTTCCTATTCTCGACAAGCCATGATAATCCATCTCAATGGACTACATGTTGGGCCTTCCTTCAACAAAACAGGGAAATGACTATGTTTTTGTGGTGTTTGATCGGTTTTCCAAGATGTCCATCCTAACAACGTGCAAGAAGAATATCATAATGGAGGCCATTGCCAAGTTCTTCTTCGAACGAGTGTGGATTCACTTTGGGATACCACAGACCATCATATGAGATCGGGACAACATGTTATTAAACACATTCTGGTCCAACCTCTAGTCATTTTTTACACCAAGCTCACCAAATCCACCGCCTTCCACCCCCAAACTGATGGACAAATAGAGGAAGTCAACAAAATGATCGTGCATATATAGCACATGTACAATTCCAAACATTTGCGCACATGGGATGAGAGTCTCCCCTATATTCAACACAACTACAATAGAGCCCTTCATAGCTCGACCAACCACAGTCCTTTTCAAGTGGGGTTGGGATTTCAACCATTGGGTCCCATTGATGTCACGCTTCCCCTTTCATCTACAGAGGCAGAATCCCATGCTCAATCTGAGGTTGACAAAGCCACCAAGTTTATTGAAAGGATTCAACACATCCGACAACATATCCATGATGATATTTTACAAAAAACCAATGCTAAGTACAAACAGTGCCATGATCAACACCGGGTGCAGCACAAAGTTTCATGTGGGAGACAAGGTCTGGTTGCATTTGCATAAAGAGTGCCTTACAGGACCCCATCAAAATATTTTACCACTTCTCTATGGACCTTACACCATCACCAAGGCTATGGGTGACAATGTTTTTGAGCTAAGTATTCCCCCCTTCCTTGGCCTGCACCCAATGTTCAATGTGGACCTCCTTCAACCATACTTCCCACCATTATTTGACAAATCAGAGATCGCAGAGCAGTTGACACTGACATAGCTCAAACCTGACTACATGGAATATATAACCATTGATCATATCAAGGGAACTCATATTAAGGGCACTCACAAACAGAGGATCCAACTTTATCAGGTTGTCAAAGTAGGGCAACTCCTGCACCAAGGCAAGTGGCTAACTCGGAGCCAAGTTCAACAGAAGTTTCTACATCTGATGGGGGCGCTCAACGCAATGGAGNCTGGACCAGGGGTCAAATTTTAGCTCAAAAATCAAAGTTCTCGGAATTGCCTCAAAACAAACGAGAGCGTAGCCCTCATCTCCACGAACCCAATGCAACTTGTTTGGGATCAAACAGACGTCATGAGTGAGAGATATAGCGATCTGTTCGAATCGCCAAACAGGTAAAAAAAAAATTGTGTTGACTGTACAGTATGTACAGACTGACGTGGCAGAGGTCGTACGATGACATGGCAGCGACCGTACGGTGACATGGTAGTTGATGATGTGGCAGTTTCGGATTGGCAGATTTGGGCGAATGGTGTTTCGACACGTGGCAGTTTTTGGTTAGTGGTTTGGTGCCACATGGCCCAGTCATGGGCTGCCACGTGGCACCATTGTATTGGTTATTGGTTCAAAATTTTATGGAGTCCACCGGACTCGAACCCCGGACCTCCACCATAGCCGAGCGTTTTGGCAATGGCCGCCCAACTGACGTGCCATACGTTGGTTCTTATTACATATATGGGTTTATTATTATTTGAATTTGTTTAATGTGTAATATGGCGGGGGGTCGGGCCGAGGCTTAGCCCCGGCCCGCGGTTGTATTGCGTATTACATATGACCACCGTTAAAACAATTGTGCGCGAGAATTTTAAACATGTTCAGCCCGCGGTCTTGTGAATTATGCCATGTGACTTGATATGTGCATGGAGGCGCGTATTTCATTGGAGCCCTAGCCTCGGTCACATACATTTTAATCCACATGACCACAGTTCAAAGTGTGCGCGCGTATTACAACCGGAGTCATAGCCCCCGATTTTATATGTTTTTCCATGTGACCACATACAGAGCGCGCGTGGGAATTGGTTTACGTTTTGGTTTTTAAAGTGGTCATACAAACCATACACCGCCACTTGTCATGTGTCCATTCGCCCTTGGAAACAGAGCCCTCTTTTGCGCTAGCCCGAGTTCATATGGACCTTGTGACCGTGGTCTTGGCAGTTAGGGGTTGGCGCATCCATAACTGTTCGACAGCTTGCATCGTTATGCGGTTGCGCTCGGTGCTAGATTTTAGCATGAATTTGGAGCGTGTTCTTGCTAGAAGCACACAGAGGTGCGTTTTGGTGAACCAGAGACAACAAGCTTGAAGGAAGAGAATGGCAGGAGGCCTATCTTCTTCATTTCTTGGCCGAATGAGGTGCCGTAAAAGCCCAGCTAGGGGTTTTTGGACGTTCTGAATCCATTGGCGTTGTTTTCAAAGCCATTTGAAGACTTATTTTGCAGGTTTTTAACCATTGAAGTTTCAGGAAGCTCCAGGGACCTTGAAGCCCTCATTGATTGAGGTCATGTTTTGGTCCAAGTTTGTTTTCTGTGACTGAATAGTCATTTTTGGCTAATTTTTATGCTCTGAACACATTGGGATAGGTTTCAGAGGCTTTTGAGGACTTCTATAGATGTTTTTTTCCAAAGAGAAGCTCAAGGAAGCTTAATGCCACATGTAGAAGAGGTCATGCCCGGATGAGCCATGATCCGTTTTCAGAGTTTTATTAGTCATTTTTTGGGTTTTTATGTATTTTGATCCCAATAGTACAGTCATAATTTCCATTGGAGTTGAGCAGCAGCTTGTAAAAGAATCTTTGACAAATTAATCCCAGAGAGCCAAGTGCATTGATGGAGGCTCAAGGAGATGTAGCCCGGAGAGGGGTGAACTCCTTTATCATCTTGTTCTTGGTGTGAGTTTGATGGTTTATTTGCTGCAAGTTATGTTGTTGTGTTTTTATTTAAAGCACTTATTTAACCATTTAAGAGAACTTTTCCTCACACATAAACATTTAAAAGAAGATGCATAAAATGGCACATAATTTATCTTGCATATTTTAACACATGAAGCAAGGTCTTGTAATGTTTATTTTTAATGAAGTAGAGGGTGCTTGCATAGCATAACAAGTCAGCCTTCTATTTTCAGATCAAGTGGTATCAAAGCATAGTTTGTTTTGCTCATGTATTTGCCATTGATAGCTTGAGATTTAGCTATTGGTATTTGTGCAAGTTTTGTGTTGAAGTTTGATATCTTGCAAGGATGGAGGAAGCTTCAAACATTGATAGTTCTCATACATCTTCATTATCTAAGTTCTTTGACAAAGAGATG
>ML778433.1:730297-741935 GCA_009831015.1 Picea engelmannii | reverse complement strand
GAAAAAGTCACCGTTGAGTTGGCTTGGTAAGAAATGGTTGGATTTCTTGAGCAAGTAAGGCTTGCATTTTCTGTTGTAGATGCATATTTCAACCTTATGTATGCATTTATGTTGAGAGTATGACAAGTTGCAGCAGTTTATCATAACTTGTATGATGCAACTTTGCATGTGAATGCAATTCGTTTGAAGGCATTTTTGTTGTTGCACAACGTCGCCAGGAGGATGTAAAAGATGGATATGATGTTCACTTGTTACAGCCATATATCTTTTTCATATTCAGCTCTTATGTACCCACATGTTTCAGGTTTATGTACTTATGTTTGTACTGGAAGGAGAGTTGAAGAGTCATGCACATGCATTTGTTTTTGTATGTGTAAGTAGTGAACCTGGTGATGGTTCATCATGAATGATTCATGATTGTAACATGATTGTGTATCATGTTTGTCGACTTGTCATTTTGGGAAGGTTTATATGTTTCAAATGAGTCTCGACTGGTGTTGATGATTGTCTGATGACTATGTTGTGTCGATCATGTTTTTGACTTGTGTTTAGTCGATGGTGTTTGTTGGCTTGAAAGTTGATTTTGAGTACACAAAGATGCAGGAAAATGCCATGTACTTTGATGAAGTATAAGATGCGACAGTTTGCTTGAAGAGCAAAAAGACTTTGTTGGCATCATTTTCAATCTTGTATAAATTTGTTTTCAAGATCGATGGTTTTCTTGGCTTGTGACAAGATGTCGCAGGAAAGTTTTTGCAGCCATTGGAGAGTTGATTGTGTTGACGTCAAAGAGTTCACAAGAGGGACTTGATTCTCAGTGGGAAGGTTGGCAGTCTTCCAAGCACAAAGAGAACAGTGGGTCAGCAGCAGCCAGAGAATAGTGGTTGAGGGACATAGTCAGTTGCAGTGCAAGGCATGTCAAGGTATCCAAGTGATTGTCGAAAAGTCTTTTCAAGTAGAATCAGTTGATATGACTTGAAAGCAGAAGAGTATTGAATCTCAGATAGATAATCATAAGATTTTGTGGGTCCAAAAGCCTTTCAGTGGGAAGGCGTGATCAAAATATGGACCAGGGGTCAAATTTTAGCTCAAAAATCAAAGTTCTCGGAGTTACCTCAAAATGAACGAGAGCATAGCCCTCGTCGCCACGAACCCAACACAACTCGTTTGGGATCAAACGGACGTCGAGAGCGAGAGATATAGTGATCTGTTCGAATCGCCAAACAGGTAAAAAAAAATTGTGCTGACTGTACAGTCCGTACAGACTGACGTGGCAGAGCCGTACGATGACGTGGCAACTGTCGTACGGTGACATGGAAGTTGATGACGTGGTAGTTTCAGATTGGCAGATTTGGGCGAATGGTGTTTCGACACGTGGCAGTGTTTGGTTAGTGGTTTGGTGCCACGTGGCCCAGTCATGGGCTGCCACGTGGCACCATTGTATTGGTTATTGGTTCAAAATTTTATGGAGTCCACCGGACTTGAACCCCGGACCTCCACCATAGCCGAGCGTTTTGGCAATGGCCGCCCAAATGGCGCGCCATACATTGGTTCTTATTACATGTATGGGTTTATTATTATTTGAATTTGTTTGATGTATAATATGGCGGGGGGTCGGGCCGAGGCTTAGCCCCGGCCCGCGGTTGTATTGCGTATTACATATGACCACCGTTAAAACAATTGTGCGCGAGAATTTTAAACATGTTCAGCCCGCAGTCTTGTGAATTATGCCATGTGACTTGATATGTGCACGGAGGCGCGTATTTCATTGGAGCCCTAGCCCCGGTCGCATACATTTTAATCCACATGACCACAGTTCAAAGTGTGCGCGCGTATTACAACCGGAGTCATAGCCCCCGATTTTATATGTTTTGCCATGTGACCACATACAGAGCGCGCGCGGGAATTGGTTTACGTTTTGGTTTTTAAAACGGTCATACAAACCATACACCGTCACTTGTCATGTGTCCATTCGCCCTTGGAAACAGAGCCCTCTTTTGCGCTAGCCCGAGTTCATATGGACCTTGTGACCGTGGTCTTGGCAGTTAGGGGTTGGCGCGTCCATAACTGTTCGACAGTTTGCACCGTTATGCGGTTGCGCTCGGTGCTAGATTTTAGCACGAATTTGGAGCGTGTTCTTGGTGGCAGCACACAGAGGTGCGTTTTGGCGAACCAGAGACAACAAGCTTGAAGGAAGAGAATGGTAGGAGGCCTATCTTCTTCATTTCTTGGCCGAATGAGGTGTCGTAAAAGCCCAGCTAGGGGTTTTTGGACGTTCTGAATCCATTGACACTGTTTTCAAAGCCATTTGAAGACTTCTTTTTCAGGTTTTTAACCATTGAAGTTTCAGGAAGCTCCAGGGAGCTTGAAGCCCTCATTGATTGAGGTCATGTTTTGGTGAGTCCAAGTTTGTTTTCTGTGACTGAATAGTCATTTTTGGCTAATTGTTATGCTTTGAACACATTGGGACATGTTTCAGAGGCTTTTGAGGACTTCTACAGGTGTTTGTTCCAAAGAGAAGCTCAAGGAAGCTTAAGGCCACATGTAGAAGAGGTCATGCCCGGATGAGCCATGATCCGTTTTCAGAGTTTTATTAGTCATTTTTGGGGTTTTTATGTATTATGATCCCAATGGTACAGTCAAAATTTCCATTGGAGTTGAGCAGCAGCTTGTAAAAGAATCTTTGACAAATTAATCCCAGAGAGCCAAGTCCATTGATGGAGGCTCAAGGAGATGTAGCCCGGAGAGGGGTGAACTCCTTTATCATCTTGTTCTTGTTGTGAGTTTGATGGTTTATTTGCTGCAAGTTATGTTGTTGTGTTTTTATTTAAAGCACTTATTTAACCATTTAAGAGAACTTTTCCTCACAAATAAACATTTAAAAGAAGATGCATAAACTTGGCACATAATTTATCTTGCATATTTTAACACATGAAGCAAGGTCCTGTAAAGTTTATTTTTAATAAAGTAGAGGGTGCTTGCATAAAATAACAAGTGCCTTCTATTTTCAGATCAGGGGGGGGGGGGTGGATGATCCAGGTGGATATCGGTGGCCACCCACCTATTCCACTAGCTCAAAGAACAACTTCCATTTTGGTAGTTTTCTTACAGTTTTTCGGGTCCCAAACTTTCGAGGCCATTTTGAGGCCCTAAACAATGTTTTATGGGCTCGACATCACCTAGCATGTAGTCGAAGGCAGACGCTAGGTTAAACAAAATATGTACTCTTCAACTATACCTTTCCAAAAGTGTATCAAGTGCCCCAAACAAAGATCGTATGCAAAAGTTACGGTCTTGGGAAGTTGACGTATCAACTACCTCTATTGGGGCCCACAAACCTTTTGGCGTTTCATCTCTCAGGGTTAGGTTTTTGGATGTTTAAGGTTTTCTCATTTATGTTTTATGTTAAAAAGGCCTTTGGAGCCTCATTGTACTCATCTTCTTACGAATGAGCGTAGCCGTCACATCTCTTCTCAGAGATAAGTTGCCACCATTCGAGCAAGTTTGTTTCAGTCTATATTTTTATAGTTTCAATTGGTTCTTTTTATTAATAGAAGTCAAATTTTATTGATCTCTTTGTGTTTCTTTGCTATACATCTGTATTTCAGTTCGTTCCATTTATAAATCTGGATCTTATAAACTGTTGTATTGCTGCAATTTTGTATCATTTTTGACAATTTTTTATTGTCTACTGTCTCTTGAGGTTAACATTTCATATTGGTACTTGGAAATATCATATACATGCTATAAATTGTTCTTGTTCCAGGTAGGTACCCAAAACATCCTTCTCTTCCTCAATTTCATAGGCGTCGACTTTGACTTAGGTGATTAAGACAAGGGGTGATAGGCTTGGCTACAATACTTGCTACTTTGATCCCTTGAGCTCACCAGGGAGGCCTTCCTTGTGGTGGATCTCTTCCATCACTAAAATGAGGGGATTTCTTACTAAGGTGATAGCGGTAGGATTTCCTATAGTTACGCGGAGTTGGGAGCTTTTGTTGGGGCTTTGACATAAGTAAAAATGCCACGATAACAGTTACATGTGGGGAAATGAGAATTGTACATCAACTACTATGAATTTATAGATGCATTTTTCTTTATCCCGTATATTAATGTGTATGGAAATATATTTATTGATTGGAATATAATGAAAATTGCTTAGAAAAAATAATTAATACACAAATGAGGCATGGATTGTGTATTTATATTGAATTCATGAGGTGGATGCCTTTCCCCAAGAGGGGAGGGGTTTATAGGCTCACATAATTGCTTATGCTAACCTTAATCACCTAAAATTATTTAAAATAGTGTTGACTAGGTTGGCTCTTACGCCATAACCTAGAGATACAATAAAGATGACACTTAGCCATAAATGATGACATGTGAAGATTACCATCATTCCAATAGACCTAGTTGCTAAGCCTTAGGCTTGTGGTTTTTGCTCACACTGGTCGTTTTTAACAACTTTTTTCATGTAAAATGTATGTTACATATTAGTTGAAGTTAAGCATCGTTAAACAATGCCTTAAAGTTGTGCATTTTCTTCCCACACTTTGTAATCAATACACATAGCCAAGCTCTTTCTTCATGGATGTCACGTGACATAACATTGACACACCATGTAGAGACCATTTCTACAACTTTGTTGATGTTATTTCGTTGCCACGTGGTTATTTCATGGATGATAATGTAGTTATCATACACATAGTAGTGTCAAGATCCTTGTTAATTGGATTTAGCATAGGTGGTTGGGGGGAATGTTGTTATCCTCCCCACCCAAGTTCAATTCCCGCAAGTGACACTTTGAGCTCACAACTAGTATATTGTTGTAATGGCTTCGAGCCCTGTTGTTGATTGACTTTGTGCCTTGAAGATTCTAGGGTTTAGCCTGTCTACCATTCTCAAAATGAAAAGAAGTATTTGGGGGTTTACCATTCTCAAAATGAAAAGAAGTATTTGGGGCTTTACCATTTTCAAAATGAAAAGAAGTATTTGAGGGTTTACCTTATGTACGATCCCAACATTACTACTTAATATAGATGCAACTTTAAACATTGGGTAATGGTAATTATTCATATCCATATATATTGTCATGTTAATATTTAATTTGAAACATTTATCAAAAAATGCATCATCTTATATTGATAATTATCCATATCCATATATATTGCTATATTAATAGTTAATTTGAAACATTTTATAAAAATTGCATCATCTTAATAAAAAAATAAAGAGTTTTATTTTTAAAAGATATAAGTAGATTTAAGGACATAAAAGTAAGCTATCAAGATGAAACAAGGGTTGCATGGAAACACAGTCACTGCCAAGTTACTTGGGAAATAAATGTTGAACAATGAAATTTAATATAACTAAATACACAAGTAATGAATTTGTTTGTCAAAAGATAATAATTGAGGATTGTTTGTTATTCAAAATGTATAATGAACAGTAATGTAACTATAATATTCATAAATATAATAAATATATTATAAATATAATAATAAATAATATATTAGATAATAAATATAATATAAATATAATAATGCATAGTAATAAATACATAGTACAATTTTTTATTTTACATAAATATAAATATATTTAGATGTGGTGATTGGTGAAATTCATTGATTATGTAATTAATTCTACATATTGAAAGACACAAATTTATGGTAAAAGACAAATTAAAATCACATTAAAAGCAAACTCATTGCTATAGTCCCATGACAAGGACTAATAAAACTATAGTATGCATAGTAAAGATGAAATATGCTTACAAGGAATGTTATTCAGATGTATATATATATATATATATATATATATATATATATATATATATATATATATTAATTTATATATTTTATATTTTTTATATTTTTTACATTACTACTTTGATGTTAAAATATAATTTTAAATTATTTTTAAATAGCTAAAATTTTATTTTATTTGGATGTAAGGATATAGGTTAATACTTTAAAATTCAAAAATATCTAGTAAAAGTAGAAGTGCACGCCTTTATAAACCTTAATAAATTATTTTAGCCTTAATGAATTATTTTAGGAAATCACTTCTTATCTATACACAATAATACAACGACACATAAGTCTTGAAATTGTATCAACTTAAAAAAAATAATTTACTTAATTTATATTATATTTTCGGATTCTATTTAAAAAATCCAAATAATATTTCAATGTCAAAATTATGGAGTGGGGTTCCATCTGCTTGCGTGCCACCCTTTAAGATATTGTTTGGCCGTTACCGAACCCACCTACCCTTCATATCTTATATTCCTTTTTTCTTATAGTAGAAATGACAATCATGCTTTTTGTCCTTTGTACCTTTACCGGATAGAAATGGGACAAAAGCATATGGAGTCACATGGGGAAGTGCATATCTGTACTTTTCCCAAAGAAATGAGACAAAAGACAAAAACATATACAGTGGTTTGATTTGGAGTCACATGGTGGGCTGCATATTTGACACGTGTACTATGATGTGTTTGAATAGAGAAATAATTAGATAATCATTGTGCTTAAAGGGTGATCAACTTTATTATAAAATGTCAGATTTTTACGTTATGGTCATTTCATTCCTTGTGAGGAGAGTGTTTGCTTTATTTTTTTAAAAGAATGTTATAATCCATGTGAATAAATTGTTTTAAAATTTTAATATTTAAATTTAGTGTGATTTGTTTGGTTGGTGAAATAAGGTGATCATATGTGCTATTAAAATTTAAATATCATTCATATATATATATATATATATATATATATATATATATATATATTTGAATATATGGTGGTGTAATTGTAAATTATAATAATTATTAATAATTTTGAAAAAATTTATTGGATGGGGTGCCACGTAGCATGGATGGGCTATGCAGTAACCATGTAGTCCAGAATATTAATGAGGTATGTCACTACCCTATTCTTCATTTCTCGAATGGAGGATAAACTTAATAACGCTCTTGAGCAGGTCAGACATCTACCCCACACAGGTTTAATGGAGCTCTTAGTGCGCCATGGCGGAAGGGTGACGATGGGTACGTGAGGTGTGTGAGAGGTCACTTCGGTCTCCTTGGTACTCCATTTCTTCCAGGATGGTTATGGCTAATTTCATTCTGCTTTGTTTATGCATTTGTGCTCTGCTCTACTTAGTTGTCCAATTCTGCGCGCTCTTCTTCTCAGTTCTGTTTGGCCTTTCATCTTCGTCATGCCCTGTGAGCATGGGAGACCTAAGAGGGGTCCCTCTTGGTAATGTTATGTAGCAAGGCAGAGATGCCTTTGCAAGCTCGCACATGCTTCCTCAACAACCCTAATTCAAAGAAATAAGGAGCTGAAGTCGCGTCCCATGGCCTATGTGGAGGAGGAATTTCCAGAGGAACCAATTGCGGTTCCACCTGACTCCCTCCTCTACACGGTTTTGGACCACCACGACCGACTCAGTACTAGTCTTCCTGTAATTGCTACAACGACAACCTTGGAGGGGACGACTTACATAGTCCAAGATGAAATTCACGAGGTAGACCGATCAGTTGAGCCTCCACCTCATACATCAGCCACGGTCCGCGAGTTGCACTCACCTTACTTCCTGGCGTCATAGCACTTGGAGCTCATCTTCGAGAAGAGGCGGGACATGATGGAGCAACTCCACATGCACACTCTCCTCAGTAGCAGACTTGACATGATGTTCGACGCCATCTCGTGCACTCAAAGTAAGCAGAGATGCCTAACCTATGCACAACCTTATGTCTTCACTCCTCACGGATGGGCTACGCAGTGACCATGCAACCCAGGATATTAATGAGGTATGTCGCTACCCTATTCTTCATTTCTCGGATGGAGGATAAACTTAATAATGCTCTTGAGCAGGTCAGACATCTCCCCCACACAAGTTTAATGAAGCTCTTGGTGCGCCATGGCGGAGGGGTGACAGTGGGTACATGAAGTGTGTGAAAGGTCACTTCAGTCTCCTTGGTACTCCATTTCTTCCAGGATGGTTATGGCTCGTTTCATTATGCTTTGTTTACGCATTTGTGCTCTGCTCTGCTTAGTTGTCCAGTTCTGCGCGCTCTTCTTCTCAGTTCTGTCTGGCCTTCCATCTTCGTCATGCCCTGTGAGTGTGGGAGACCTAAGAGGGGTCCCTCTTGGTAATGTTATGTAGCAAGGTAGAGATGCCTTTGCAAGCTCGCACATGCTTCCTCAACAACCCTAATTCAAAGAAATAAGGAGTTGAAGTCGCGTCCCATGGCCTATGTGGAGGAGGAATTTCCAGAGGAACCAATTGCGGTTCCACCTGACTCCCTCCTCTACATGGTTTTGGACCACCACGACCGACTCAGTACTAGTCTTCCTGCAATTGCTACAACGACAACCTTGGAGGGGACGACTTGCATAGTCCAAGAAGAAATTCCCTAGGTAGACCGATCGGTTGAGCCTCCACCTCATACATCAGCCACGACCCGCGAGTTGCACTCGCCTTGCTTCCTGGCGTCAGAGCACTTGGAGCTCATCTTCAAGAAGAGGTGGGACATGATGGAGAAACTCCACAGGCACACTCTCCTCAGTAGCAGGCTTGACATGATGTTCGACGCCATCTTGTGCACTCAAAGTAAGCAGAGATGCCCAACCTGTGCGCAACCTTATGTCTTCACTCCTCACGGCGGCACTCCGGATGCAGGTTTTCATAGTTCCTTTAATGTTTAAGGTTCATAGGCTCTCTGCACTCCCTCTACAAAATACAAGGACTTTTTTTACCACTATTCAACTTTCTTGTTTTATGCTCTGTCTAGATTTCATGTTCAGTCTTTTTGTTGCATGTATAGATAGCTATGTCACATTACTCTACTGTCACCTGCTCCGGTTTCCAATTGTTTGATGGAGTAGGTGGTGGATTTTCCTTTTTGGCTACTAGAACAAAAGGGTGCCACCTATTTCGGTTTCCACCAGTTGACGGAACAGGTGGCAGGCCCAAGACCTTGAACTAATATGTACAATGACAATTGCTTTTTTAGGAATTAAACTTTTTTATTTACAAAAGAATTTTTTTTTTTTGAAAAATTTCATTAAACTTTATTGATAACACTTTTTAAATGGATGGTTTCACTGATTATAGTTAATCTCATCCTTTGCTAGTATTTTATTAGCCTCAATCAACCCATTACAAAAAAACATAGTGAGTATCTTAGAACATCAAGTTTTCAAAACTTCAGTTTTTAGTGGACACTCTACCCATCATTAGAGACAAGTTGTGAGAATGATTGAAAAGAGTGCGTTGGAGAAATGACTAAATGGAGCAAAAATATTCACCGTTCAAGAGAGACTTTGAAAAAAATAATAAAATAATATAAACGAGATTGATTTTAAATGATTAAAAATAATAATAATAAAATAAACGAGAATGATATAAACTAATTAAAAAGACTTTGAGGTATAATAAAGTTTTGAATATTATGTATAAGCGAAATAAATAAAAAGGAAAATGTAAGCAAAAATCCTTGCTTCAACACCTTATTACTCAAGTATTATTCGGTAAGTTCTTGAAATAAAAAAACATCCTATTGAAATTAAAAAAAACATTTCAAGAACTTTAATCAGGAAGATGGGTATAAACTCAACCAATCATGAAAACCTAATATTCATCACTTAATTCAATAAACATCCTCTCTTTCTTATATTCTCTCATGTATCCTTTATCTACTCTTCCGGGCTCCTAATCTCCTCTTGTGCAGTTATTCTTCTCCTTTGACAATTTTAATTTTTTTCGGCTCTTCATTATTATTCTGACATGTTCCCTCTTTACTTATCCCCCTTATTCATAATTTTCAAAAATTTTCCTTATCCTTCTTACATTGTCCTTTTTATTTACGCGGCTTATCCATAATATTCAAAACTTTGTGTAGTTTTTCTTCAATTTTCATTTTTTTCCGCTCTTCATTATCATTATGACATGTTCCCTCTTTACTTCTCCAACTTATTCATAAATTTCAAAAAACTTCCTTATCCTTCTATATTATCCTTTTTATTTATCCGACTCATCTATAATATTCAAAATTTTATTATACCTCAACATTTTTATTATTGCTCAATGTCTTTTTAATCATTATTAAGAACATGTGTTTCCTCGTAAGAGTAAAAGGTCACAAGTTCAAATTCAGAGGGAGGTAGGGTATGTATACCTTTGTATACTTTAGTAGTCAAATGGTTGCGCGGAGGGGGTCCCTTGTCCCACAAACAAGGGGGTCTCATACACCAATTTGGAGTCTGGCTTGTCCACCGATGTTTCAAAAACTTACACGCAATTAAATCTCTAGAAGATGTATGCACTATTATGACCAACTGTAAAAACCTACACACTCAAAGAAAAAACATGTCCCAAACTAAATTTATACACACAAAAAGATAACAATTTTTCTTTTTAATCACCTATACTACTACACCAATTAATGATTTTCCTTTCAAATAATAATAATAATAATTCCCGACCTTTACTTTCATGAGATTTTCCCTTTCAAAGTTAACTAAGTGACGCACTTGAACTTAACGCAGAGCTAATACCACACTGGAATACCCTCTGCACGGCTTTAGCACACTCGGGCATCCTTTTAAACAATTATGATAATCAACTTCAGTGGTCGGGGGGTGACCATTCGGGACAACTAACAGTCCAGAATGACTACACAAGCATCACAAACTCGCTCTAGCACAATAATATTAGAGGCTGGAGAAAACAACTCTGGTCCTGGCACCTAACACCCAAGATAAAATTCTTCACTTGGCTTATGATCGCATATAAATTGAACACTTGGGACATCCTTCAAAGAAAGGGCTGGACTGGGCCAAATATTTTCCATCTGTGCCACAATGATGTAGAATCTGTGGACCATCTGTTTATCAAGTGCCCCTTCTCCAGACAAGTTTGGGATAAAATTTCAATGGTGCTAAATCTGAAAATTATTTGGGACGGGCCTACTCTCTCAGACTGTTTCGACTATTGGACCCATAGGGAACAAAATCTTATGCATTTTCCATCCTTGGTCTGTTGGTCCATTTCGCTGGACAAAAATAAAAAAATCTTTGAAAATGGGACCCTATCCACAAGCTCTGCACCATACAAAACACTTGGATTATTTAAAAACTGGAATGATTTTCACTCTAGCAAACCAAGATTGCAGATCACAAAGAGGACACCTGACATAGAGGACATTCCAACAAGATGGTTCGATGGAGCAGCGCAATCAAATTGCACTAAGAGCGGTGTTGGAGGGTTGATCAGAATTACAAAAAATTCACTCTATAGATTGACCTTCAACTGTGGTTTGGGCACCAACACTGGGGAAAAATTATTGGGTTCCTAGGCCACGCTATACTTGGCCTCTAGACTTCACATTGAGGCCCTTTAGATACTCGGGGATTCCATAACTATTATTGAGTGGTTGAACAATAGGGGTGATCTACAAGCCATCTCCCTCTTGGCTTGGAAGGACATAATTAGACTACTTCAACCCACTTTCAAAAAACTCAGCTTCAAACACATATATCGTGAGCACAACAAATCAACAGACCAACTATCTAAGGCAACACTCCAGAAAAAAGCAGGCATTATAACATACAATCTCTAGATAGATGGTCATGAG
>ML778433.1:711628-730078 GCA_009831015.1 Picea engelmannii | reverse complement strand
ACACTTTTTTAAGATATGCTCCTCTCATCTTAGCGGTTGTTTATGATTTGAGATTTGGAAATTACTCTTAGTCTTTGAATTTTTTTTTAAGAATACTTGTTCGCTAAATTTTCTCGGGTATCACCCTCTTTTTTTGTGTAATTTCTAGACTCTTAGCAGCTTTCATTACCCTTGACTTTCCTTTTTATGAACTTTCCCCCTTTGTTGGCCGAGAAACCACTATAAGCGAAAGTTTCATATAACAATTTGCTACTACAGCTGCGATTGTAAATTTTCTGACTTGAGAACACATTATATATCAATATAATTAAGAAATTTTCCCATTTGAAAAAAAAGTGACTGATAAAATTAAAAATATTATATAAAAAATTTCCAAAATGTTACCCAAACTTACCAAAAAGGTTGTTAGACTTATTGGTGAGGTTGGATGAATAAGCTGGTTGTTCCACATGAAGGGAGCTCTCATGCCACGAACTTATGTAATAATTTATTTAACAAAGTGTAATAACATCATTTGCGTGTGGGTCATTGCACTCCTTTATGAGTTGGACACCTCATACACAAAATTACATTTTTATTATCTAATAGTTAGATAAGAAGATCCAAAATAAGGGATTTCTCTCGTCCCCAATAACAATGAAACATATTTAGATCTCGACTAGATCTTTTTTAGTTTTGCAGTGAAATATGCATTTTTATATGTTAAATTTTCAGGTTGATGTGGTATGGTTATACCTTATTTTAATATCAAAGTTTTGATAATCTCAATAATTTTTTATAATGTATAATTAATATTTAGTTTTGATCATCTCAATATCATTCATTTTGTAATCTGTAATTAATATTTATATATGTTATTATTATAGTAATGTATTTTAATAATAAAATTTCATAAATATTAATAATTATTATTTACATTTATATTAATATAGTTTTAATGGCCTTAACTATCATCATCACAAATGTCTATATTTTTCATTAAAATTCATTTAATTTAAATTGGAATAAATAAAAATATATTACTTGATTATATTAATATCAAATTTATTAAATATTGAGAGTGAATGTAAATTAGGTTTAGTTTAGGTGATTGTGAGAAGTAATAGCTTCTCTATTCATGTTCAATATCCGCAAGTGAACTTTTAATGAGTATTGCATTAACATAGAAGTTGATAATCTTTCAAAGTTGGCGTTGAAGGAACTTATTGGCAAAATTATCTATTCTCAATGGATAAATGGGGATGAAGGACCCAAATTTTTTATCAGTCTTTACTAAACAACCTGTCAATGGTCCTACAAGTGTCCCCATGGCAGAATCTCATCTCAGGACAGCTTGATTTTTGGAGAACTTTATCATGAAATCTTAGTTTATAGTTTGAGAGAACTTGTAATCTTTTTTGGGATCTGATGATGTTTCTTTATCTATGTATCGGGATTATAGATTCCCCTGTTTTTTTTGCTATTTTGGGACTACCCAACACATGTTATTGATCTTTGTCGATGAACTGATATGTACACAAATTATATCATCTTAATATAATTGGGTAAATTTTCTATTGGAAAAAATGAGTATTGCATTAACCTTGTGTTAAAAAGTCTCAAGCTTCTATAGAGTCTAATTTATTTTGGGTACCATCCTTAAAATAGGGGGAAGTGCCCAATGAATTTACTTTTGATGTGTATTTCATGGGATTTTTTTTTTTGAGAGTGATAAAATAAAATTAATGTGTAAATTTCTATATAAATAATAATTTGTAATTATTATTTATATACTGTTGTTATTATAGTGATATATTTTAATAATAAAATTTCGTTAGTATTAATCATTATTATTTGTGGGTGTTAACCATAATTATCATCATAAATGTTTATATTTTTCATTAGATTTCATTTAATTTGAAATGGAATAAATAAAAATATATTACTTTATTTTTCATTAAATTTCATTTAATTTTTAATTGGAACACCAAATTTATTAAGTATTGGGAGTGATTGTCAATTGATTCTAGTTTAGGTGGTTGTGAGGAGTATTGTCCTCTCCATTCATGTTTAATACCCACAAGTGACATGTTGAACTCTTAATGAATATGGCTTTGAGCCCTTTGTCAATAAAGCCTCAAGCTTATGTAGAATCTAGTTTATCTTGGGAATTGTTACCCCCTCTCACCTAGGGATAACCAACAAAGATAATGTCTCAGGACCTGCAATAAAGACAATGATCCAAATGATGATGATGATCAGTTTTCTCACATGCAACAACCCATCAACCCTTTAGATGCCTCTCTCCTCATCAGTGCAACTCATCACACCTGATCAACATGGTTCATTGGGAGATGATGGTCCATCACATTGTGAGGTACATTAGTCCTTGTTTTATATACACTGTCATATTTAATGCATTTGGTATATGAGTAAGGATCATGGGTTGAAGTTGGACAATGAATCATAAGCTCATAAGTTATGTTTTTTGCCTCGTTTCACCTTGGTGGCCATCATTAGTGTCCTAATCCCATGTTGCCACTCTTGGGGAGTAGGGGTACTACTGGGAGGCTTTGATAAGGGTAATGCATCGTTTGCCTCCATACTTAACACTTTCCATCTTGGGGCCTTCTGTAGTTTAATAAACTTCTGTATGGCTATTACGTGTACACCAATAAGGCTCGTGGTTCATCCTCCTATGAGAAGAAGGGCTAGAATGCCGAGGTTGATGCAATTGCTACAAAAAATAAAGAAAGAATGTTATAAAAAGAAAGAAAAAAACATGGGATAATGAATGGCTAACTTTAAAATCCAAAGGCTAGCTTGAGCTCTACCCCCTCGCTATGAGGTGATCACCCCTAGTCCTAGTGCACTAAATGCATATCAAAATGAACGGACTTAATCCCAACAAGAAAAGGAAAGAATAAAGTGTTTGAAACCTGAAAAGAGGACTCACAATGCATAAAATTGAATATCAAAAGGCAAGAAAGGGGTTTGGAATACACACACTACCGAGGAAAGGGTATCTCGAGCAACAAGTTCTCCCTCTACGAAGGCTCTCATGGAAATGGACCAAGCACGTTACCTTGCATGTTAATGACATTGTCACCATGAAGTCATCCCAACACGTTTTCATTCACCATACTTACACTTAGATGGGTTTCTTGGGAAATATCCCTTAGATAGGTCTTTTGATGGTTCTCCCATACTTAATCTTGTCAAATTGCATAAAGTCTTGAGCTAATATAAAATTTGAAAGGGATATCTAACGTGAATTGCTCATATGGCTTCTATATTAAGTGATGGCTTAATTTACACGATTCTAATGACTCTTGCACCTTGTGATTATTGGTCTTACTTGATTCTATGACTTCGACTGACATGGGTGCACTTGACATGGTCTTTTGGAGGACGTCCTCATGTTTTCACCCAAAACATTTTTCATTTTATACAATATATGGTGTTGATGTTTGTAGCATCGGACATGTATTTCCACACAGGTCTAAGTGTCTAGACGTGTGGAAGTCATCCAAAGCCTTCTACCTTGAGACTTTACTTTAATTAAAGTAAAGTGCTTTTATTAGTGAGTTGAGTTTTATTTAAAGAAATGCTTTAATTAACATTAGTGAATTAAATAATAGCCATTGAGGTCAAGTGAGGTGTGAAGTAATCTGATCCATATGGATATTGGTTTCCACCCACCTATTCCAACTGGCTCCTCGTGTCCATTTTGGTTCAACACGTCTTTCTGTACTTTTTTATAATTGTGAGTTCTACACTTCTAGGGTTGTTTGAAGCCTCACAAATTCTCCAGGTGGATACGGGTGGCCTCTCGCTTAATCCAACTAGCCTATTTTATATGTTTTCATATCAACACATCTTGTTGTACTTTCAGGGTTGTTTTGAGGCCCTAAACATTGTTTTTTTGACTCGCCCCAATCATATTGTAGACAGAGTTAGAGTCCGACAGAGAAATGTGTCGTTCTCTGAAAGACCTTTCCAACGGGCTATCATACACCTAAAACGAAGGTCGTATGCACAAGTTATGACCCTAGGAAGTTGAGGTACCAAATTACACCAACTTACCCATAGGGCCCACATGACTTTTGGCGTTTCATCTTCTAGGGTTAGGTTTGGATGTCTAGGGTTTTGGAATTCATGAGTAATATGAAAAGGGCCTATGGAGCCTCATTTTAATCCATTTCTGCTTAGACAGATGCGTGTAGCAACCACATCTCTTCTCAGAGATAGCTACCACCATTCGAGCAAGTTTCAGTTCTACAGTTCTAGCCTATTTCATTATTTAATAGAAGATATTGTTCACTGAATATGTGTGTTATTCTTCCTATCTCTGTGTTTATGGTATTCAATCTATAATTAGTTCGTTCCACTCCTAAATCTAGATCATAATATTAATGATTAATCACTTTGGAGATTAGGGTTAGGTCATAACTCAATCTTATAAAAGCAAGGCAAGGGTGAAGGAGAAGACACATGATACATTGATATAGAGCAAAGGACTTTTTCTCAGAGAGTTGGATCATGAAGGACTATGATTCATGGAGATCTTGAATAGGTGGAGTTGGATCATGAAGAACTGTGATTCAAGGAGATCTTGGATAGGTGGAGAAGGACTTCCATCTAGAGATCATGTATGGGAGAAGACAAAACACAGGCAATTGCAAGTTGGTTTCAACATATTGGAGACACAACAACATGGTTGCATCGTACGAAGTTGTCGTACAGTCTTTGAGTGCATGTATGTGTGTTTCAGTGGAGAAAAACATATATACACGAGTTTGCTTAAGTAAATGTGCGTACATCTCGGGAAACATGAAATACCAGGGTCATACAATAGATCATGAGTTGCTAGGGTTTGCAGGCATTGTCTGTATTTCTCTGCGGGCCATTTTTCCAAGTGTGGGAGCCCTTGTAAGCTTTGAAGTTATTTGAATGATAAGCTTAGTTGATGGGAGAAATATATTTGTGTATTGTGCATGAGATTTTTGGTTTCCTATATTGTTTCCACTATCTTTACTTGGGTTGAATATTCCAGCAGTGTATGTTGTTTTGTGAGCTGCTAATTTGATTTACATCAATGAAATTACTAGATAACAAGATACCTAGGTGCTAGAGTAAGGGGATTTCAATACATGGCACATGTGATGCAAAGCATTTGGTCACATGATGACTTGACACATCAAACATATACTCTCACACCTCTTAGACCCTAGACAATGGACATATGGGCTCTCTTTTTGTAGATATGGTCATATTGGTTGACATATGGGTAAAAAGCCCACATCTTGAGCAACTCACCTCAGAGCTCATTAGACATTGGATGGAGGATGTTGCTCCGGGACATGATTCGACACCATTCAGAGAGGTGGTGCATCTTCATTACACCTTGAATGATAACCTTTTCACCTTGGATGTTGAGCATATGGATGACGAGGTCGTGCGTTATGATGCTTTCATGATGCTTGGGGCTTGCTTGCCATTTTAGCACTAATTTGATGATATGATGGGGATCCTTGATGATGAGACATGACCTTTGATGAGGAGGTGTCACCTTCCACCATGCTTTGCACCTCTTGATAATGAGATGTGGCCTTTGGAGGCTTCCTACACCCTCTTGGAGCATGACGTCACCCACACGTGTGACCTTGGAGGACATATCTTGGTGCATTATCATGTTTATCTATTGCTTTAAGACTATTCGAGGGGTCGACCTAGAACTATCTCACTTGTACCATGGATTATTTGTGTTTTGTGGGGTTTTAGAGTGTTATAACACTAGGGTTGCATCATATAAAGAGGCTAGCACTACTCCTAATCCAAATCATAACTCATCACTTGTGAATCATTACTGCTACTATCTTCTCTTCTCTTATTCACTGTGGAGTACGTCTTTTGTGCATGTTTTGAAGGATGATCTTGTGGATGGCTTGTCTTGTTTGATGGTGATCACATGAATTAGGGTTTCCTCATGCATAGCAACTTGGTGTAGTAAGTGATCTCTTCCAAGTTTAAGTGTTTGCCTTGGTATATTTCGATGAATGCTCTATTAGATAGGTAATAGTTGCATGCTATCTTATATCTTTGGCTATTTATTGTGAAACCCCGAGGGAGGATTGAGATTAGTCATCCCCTCCTTTTGTCTTCATCTTTGTCAAGCTTGTTAAAGCATACAAGGTTAAATTTAGGGAATGTGAGAGGAAATCCCCCTAGATTTCCCTTGTGGTGAGATCCTAGATATTGTGATTGGACATCCCTCTAAGGTTTAACCCTTCCTTCACCTTGCTCCCTTATAAAAAGCATATAAAAACTAGGATGACACTAGGGATTGTGAGAGGACACCCCCCTAATTTGACTTCCTAAAAGATCACACTAGTGATTGTGAGAGGACATCCCCCAAGGGTTGATCTTTGAAAGTTTTCCTTGTCTTCTATCCTTCTTCATGTGAACTTGTTGACTCCATTTTCCCAAAGAAGGAAAACGAAACTAGTCTCTTTGTTTGCAAGTGATAAATAAACCATAGCTTAGCTTAAACTTCTCTCTCTCTCTCTCTCTCAAAGCAACTTGATAATTTAGGTGTCCAACTAATTTCTCATGATCATTCTAGCCCAACGCTTTGCATATTAAGTCTTTTATTGGTTGTTGTTGTAAATGTTTTCTACAACCATTAAGGCTTGAGCAAATTGCATCTAAATTTTCTTAAGCACATAATAATTGTCTAGCATCTTATTGACATTTTACTTGGTATTGGGCATAATTTCTATGGTTGCATTGTTGAATCGAAGCAAGTCTCCTTGTTGATATTATAAAACTATCACCGTTGAAGTATCATTGCCTTTATTGAAAGTTTTGTTGCAACAATTAATGTCCTATGGTTTATTGCCATTCTACCTAGTATTTCACACACATATTTCATTACATTTCATTCATTTTAAGACTCTTACTTACTACTGATATAAAATGGTTGCATGTTGAAGTACAATTTGTCTATTTACAAGTTTTATTACAACAACTCTTTCTCTTGTATAGCTAGTGTTCTGAGACTTATTCTCCCTTCCTTAGACTTGGTATTTGTCATTGAATGAATTGGAACACTTTACATACACGTACACTATCAATTACCTTATCTAAATCCACTCCAACCTTGCCATTTTCCCTAGACCTAGTCTATTTCACCAAGTGACCAAGATAGTGGGTCATATACTTGCTTTTAGCTTGCTATGGTATCTCATGAGGTCATAAGGGAAGCCTCCCTTGTGTTGGATCTTCATCCATCACTAAAACGAGGTAAGTACTTGCCTAAGTGACAATGACAATTACTTCCAATTGTTACGCAAATTTAACATCTTGTGAAGGCTTTGCACAAGTGCTAGATACTGTGATAACATGAACCATCCTTGGAATGAGGGGAAGCGCCCAATGAATTTCCCTAGGATGTGTATTTCATGGGAAAAAATACTCGAAGTGATAAAATAAAATTCATGTGTAAATATTATATAAACAATAATTTGTAATTATTATTATTTATATAATGTTATTATTATAGCGATATATTTAATAATAAAATTTCGTTAATATTAATAATTGTTATTTACATTTATATTAATTTAATTTTAGTGGGCCTTAACCATCATCACAAATGTGTATATTTTTCACTAAATTTAATTTAATTTAAAATAGAAGAAATAAAAATATATTACTTGATTACATTAACACCAAATTTATTAAGTATTGGGAGTGATTGTCAAAATGGGTCTAGTTTAGGTGGTTGTGAGAAGGAATATTATTTTCTCCATTCATGCTCCATCCCTGCAGATGACTCGTTGAACTCTTAATGAGTGTGGCCTTGAGTTTCCGTAGAATCTAGTTTATCTTGGGTACCATCCTTGGAATGAGGGGAAATGTCTAATGAGTTTCCCTAAGATGTGTATTACATGTTATAAAATGTGCTCAGAGTGATAAAATAAAAATTTCGTGTAAATTTCTTGTTTCTTAAAAGATTTAAAGCTAAGATGAATTTATATTAGCTTTTTATTTTATTTTTCACATTAAAATCAAACCTAATCTTTTTTGATATTAGTTTATTAACATTACACATGTTATGTTACATAACACATCTCTTCCACCCAAGTTATATAATGCATTTAACTTCTTTCAGTGCAAACATTCAATACATATTTTCACATGACAAAATTAAATAATATCTATACAATAACAATTCCTCAAGCCACAGGCAAAATGTTCTACGAAATGATGATTTTTTCTGGGAATGTTTACCCGAAATCCGACAAGAAATTGTTAGATTCGTAGATTTAAGTGATTATTTATGTATAATCCAAGTGCCTCATGGGTTTTTCAGCATGTTGAATCCATTTATGCATTCAGAAATGAATTTTGAATAACAAAAAATAGTGTTTTGTGTAAATTTATATCACTAAATTCCGACGAAAAAAACCATTTCGTAGAACAACTAGACAATGCCAATTCCTTAAAACCTTAAAATATAAATTTTCAAAATCCAAAAATTAAAGAATGTCTATACGATAACAATTCCTTAAAACCTTAAAATATGAATTTTCAAAATCCAAAAGCTTTGAATGTAACGTAAGAAATAAAAGCCACATATACAAACACTATTGACTAAGATATAACAAAATTATGAAATATAATTAAAAAATCATTAACAATTCAATATAATCATATAATTTGGAGTTTTTCATAATAATAATGTTATTTGAACTAAAACTTTTTGCACCAAGAGAAATAAGGTGTTTTTACAATTTTGGAAGTAACATTATCAATTTATGGTGTTAATATATTGCATTGAATTTTGTTTTTCCCAATTTTAATGTTAAAAAATAAAACAAAAAAAATGATCATAACATTAAAAAAAAAGAAACATAGACTCATCTTAACCTTAGATATTTTAAAGTGTGAGAAGTCTGTATTTTTGTTTTTTACTTCTCTTAATGTTTAATAGTTATAAGTTAAGATGACTCTATGCTTGTAATAGTTGAGAGGTAATTTTGTGGAAAATTATCACACTATCCTCATGGAAAGAGGGATTTTTTAACTCCAAAGTGTTTGTCATATCTTGTCTAGAGTATTCTCCCTTCTTGACCAAAAGTTAGAACTAATTGTTAAAATTGGCCATGTTTCTCACAGTCCAAACTATGTAATCACAACTTTTAATTACAAACAAGAAGAGATGCTTTACTTAAGGAGTGTTTGAAACTAAGTTTTTAGTATTTTTCGTAAATAAAAATATACAATGGATCATCTAGATTATAACTCCTTCATTTAGTTCCACCATTAACTTCTTGTATTCATGATCATTGTTAATTCCACCTTGTTATATTTCATTGTGCTAACAATAACCCAACACAATCTTCAATTTTGCATTAACACAATTTCTTTGCACAAGGTGTATTACCACAATACCCATTCAATTAATGATCCTTCCTTGTTGATTCCACCTCCTCATATTTCGTTGTTGTAACACAATTTCCACCTATGCATTAAAACTTTTTTTTTGCACATACTATATTACCACCATACTCAGTGAAGAGCAATTGTTTGAATAGTCTTTGCACAAGGTCTATTACCACAATACCCATTCAATTAATGATCCTTCCTTGTTGATTCCACCTCCTCATATTTCGTTGTTGTAACAATAACCTTGTAACACAATCTCCACCTATGCATTAACACTTTTTTTTTTGCACAAACTATATTACCACCATACATAACCAGGGAAAATGTCACACACCCACTATGGTAACCTAGAATTTTCGTCTTTTTCTTCGAGGGACAGAATCCCCGAGACTTCTATGGGGCCTAGCGCAGACCCTCCCTTCCCTTATCCTCCTCTAAATGACCACACCCTGGCCTTAGCACAAGCGCCTTTCGCAACTCGCGAGTTGGGAGTCAAGACTCTCGACTCCCCTTTCTCCAAACACCGATACCTGAGATACGATATGGGTATGACTCCCTCCTCACTAGCGCCTGCTACATGTAACCGTAGGCTAGGCCAAACACTAGCACCACTCACAACTTTGCTAGTTGAGGTGTTGAGCCCTCGTGCTCCTCCTTTGCGAACTTCCGAGATGCGAGAGGTCAACGTTATGTGGACTCTGCCAAAGCGACGCGCACACGCCACTTGTCTCCTCCGCTATACTCTTCTCACGAGTTGTGTCGCCGCCGCCCGTCGCACGAGACCTCGGCTCTCGGCGTTTCACGGCCTTAGCGATCAAGGTGCAACTTCTTCGTCCCGCAAAACCTTGAGCCACGATAAGTCAACAATGGGTTGACTTTTTTCCAGGTGACAAGTGTCCACCACCTGTCACCCACTTCCTAGGCTAAATACTAGCGCTACTCGCATCTCGCGACTTCGCGAGTTGGAGTGTCGAGCCCTCGTGCCCCTCCTCCGTGAATCCCCGAGATACGATAAGTCAACAATGGGTTAACTCTTTCCCTGGCGACATGTGTCCATCACCTGCTCCCACTTTTCTCTGGGCGCTTGTTGTTACGCCACCTGTCAGCCCCGTGGTCCCCACTTACAGATGGGTCATGTGTTTGCATGAGCCCTCGACTCTCAACACTTCGCGACTTCTACAATCGAAAAGAAACTCTCTCAAGTTCTGAACCCCCGATAGGCGATAACCACGAAAGTTTTGATCCCACGGTTCTCCCGTGGCCTAGATCCAACGGTCACGATCACGTCGCGATCTTGCGAATCATGAGTTCATGCAGCCCTATCCTTAACCACTCCAAGTCGCGAGTCAACGAAATGCTACTCTCATGCCTATACAAAGGCTAAGATCGACGGTCAATAAGGCTTTGTCAGATCCTTGGATCTACGGTCCTGGATCCCATCGCTACTTGCGAAAGCTGAAAGGGTCGAGGTGTTAATGCCTGCGCTCCTTCTCTAGATCCATCAGTCTCAACAGATCTGGGGTATTCCTGAAAGGATTCTGACCGTTCATCTACCAAATGATAGGATATTCTCTCTTTCTATAATTGGGCTCGCTATCCCTTTTGAGCTTGAATCACGAAATTCAACTTTTTAGGGCTTCAAACTCCCACGACTCCGAGACCTTAGAGAGCTATCCTTCCTTGCATAAGGTTTCCAAACCCGGATCGCATGAACCTTCAAACGGTTCTTGGGCAATCATCCCAAATCTTAGCCGAGTCTCTGGGTAAAGGTTCGACACGATTCTAGGGTTTATGGGGTAATCCCCGGGGAATAGTACTCTCGAGGGCCCTTCCCATAATATTATGAGAATCAAGCAAACAAACGATTCTCGGTGGAGCGAACTCATGCACCAGACTTAACCATTTGTACATAAACCAACAATAACATATAAGGATACACATGCATCCATTATTTCCAGTTTAAAACACCAGGCAATCATTCCACACATAAATCATTATGGGCATATAAACATAAGCATGTATTCACGATATTCAATTCGAAATACAAGGCATAAAACACTTATTAGATCCATCAGCGTGATGCAACTGCTGAGAGGGGTGCTCGTTTCCACCCAACCGTAGGCTCAATGACTCCAAACGGATTTACCACTAGCCACCCTCGAGCTAGACCACGATGCTTTGAGGTTCAGTCTCCTACTTCCAGCTCAACAGAAATCAAGGACGAAGGTTACTCTCCTTCTCCTGATACAGGAAAATAATCCAGGATGAAGGTTACTCTCCTTCTCCTGGTATTCAGAACTCCCTGCGTTTCCATAGTTTTCTCCAGTTCTCTTTCGCGATCCCCCATCGCTCATGCTCTTCCCCTTTTTTTTTTCCTTACCACATTTCCTCCCTTGCCAAATTGGTCTGCAAGGTTGCATGTGGCGCGAATTTCACTGTCCATGGTCAGGTCTGAGGGCTGTTACGGATGGGCGGTTCACCCCCATCCCCTCATTAACTCTTGAGGATCCTCCCCACCTACCAATTTGACGGGAAATCCATTCGAGGATCAGAGAGTTGCTTTGGTTTTTGAGCAAGTATAAACCAGTACGGTACTGGCTTGGTGGAAGTTAACGCAACCATTCCACGTCCCTTCCACCACCTCTCATTAGCCATCGTGATCTCTTTTAGCACATCCCTCTCCCAGCAGTCATGCAACACATATCCATAACATAATTTACATTCATCGACCTTTTATGCAAAGGTCTGTCAAATCAAACATTCACATCTTTGAGTTTGCCATAGTTCTTGGCCAATATAGTTATTTTTACAGACTGGGGGAAACAAGGTATTACAATTCCTCCCCCCCTTAAAGGAACATCGTCCTCGATGTTCTATATATCAATATGACATGTATGTACAGAAGTAAACAAAATCGGATATGCCTGTTTCATGGCATCTTCCATTTCCCACGTAGCCTCATCTGGGCCAAAATGTTTCCATTGCACCTTCACCTGTGCAATGGTTCGGTTCCTGAGTGGGGTTTCCTTTCTGTCCAGTATGCATTGAGGTTATGGCAGGAATTCTCCCTCCGGTTCCACCTGGATCATAGACCAATCAATTATATGATTAGAATCATGTACATATTTCTTCAATAATGAAACATGGAAAACATTATGTGCTTTTACTGTGGGAGGAAGTGCTAACCTATAGGCTACAGGTCCCACTCTATATAGAACTTCAAAGGGTCCACAATACTGAGGTGCCAAGTTGGCACAAGCTCCCATCCTCAAGGAACTCTTCCTGGGACTAACTCTGAGATATACGTGGTCTCCTGTCTTGAATTCTCTTGGAATTCTCTTTCGATCGGCGTAACTTTTCTGTCTGTTCTGAGCGACCTTTATATTTTGTTTTATCTGAGTCACTTGTTGTTCCATTTCTTTCAACATGTCGGGTCCAATAGTAACTCTGTTCACGGGATTAATCCAACTGAATGGAGTGTTTCACGGTCTACCATAGAGGACTTCGAAAGGGCTCATCTTCAAGGATTCTTGATAGCCATTATTGTAGGCGAATTCCACCAGTGGCAGGTAATCTTCCCACTTTTTGGGTTGATGCATTACATGCATCCTTAGCATGTCTTCTAATATTTGGTTCACTCTTTCCGTCTGTCCATCGGTTTGAGGATGATAGGTTGTGCTAAACAGTAATTTGGTCTCCAGACCAACCATCAAGGATTTCCAAAAGTTTGAAGTAAATTTCGTGTCCGTGTCAGACACGATCTCTTTAGGCATACCATGTAGTCTGAATATCTCATTCATGAATATGTTGGCGACGTCTATTGCCTTGCAAGTCGACTTGATGGGGATAAAATGAGCGGACTTGCTCAGTTTATCCACTACTACCATGATGGCGTCATTTTGTTTAGTCGATGTTGGTAATCCGGTGATGAAATCCATGGAGATGGTTTCCCATTTCCATTTTGGGATTGGTAGAGGTTGTAATAATCCTGTTGGGTGTCGGTGTTTTGCTATAACCTGTTGGCATTCCATGCATTTGGCAAAGTACTCGGCCATGTCTTTCTTCAATCCAGGCCAATAGAATTGTTTCCTGGTGGCGGTGATCATCTTCTGGTATCCTGGATGACCAGTATATGGTCTTTTATGTAGTTCATCCATTATGAACCTCTTCAAGTCATCACAATCTGGAATATACAATCTATTTTTGTAAGTTAGCAAACCTCCATCTATCATCTGGTAGCCTTCATACTTTATCCCTGTGGGTTCTTTCTCCAGGTACGAGGTCACGGTTTGGAAGAATGTGTCTGTTTCTTGTGCATTCTTAACTCTTTTCCTGACGTTGGTCTCGCAGGTGTTCACCGCTACCAGATGAATTGTTTTCATGCTTCTGCTAAGGGCATCGACCACGTTATTTTCCTTTCCTTTAACATGTTTGATTTCAAAATCGAACTCACTAAGGAGGGCCATCCACCTAGCTTGTCTAGCATTGAGTTTTGGTTGGTCAAATAGATATCGCAATCCACAGTGGTCTATCATAAGTACAAATTTCCTTCCTAGGAGGTAATGTCTCCACATTTTTAAGGCGTGCACTATGGCGGCCAGTTCTAGATCATGGGTCACATAGTTGACTTCGTGTTCATTCAATTTCCAAGATTCATAGCAGACTACACTTCCTCCTTGCAAGGACTCCTCCGAGCCCTTCCTTGCAGGAATTTGTGCACATGAGGAAGTCAGCTTCGGGATCAGCGATCTTCAACATGGGTGCATGGGTTAGTAGATGTTTTAGGGATTGAAATCTTTCTTCACATTCTTGTGTCCATGTGAATTTAGCTCCCTTCTTCTGGAGGGCAGTGATTGGACAACCGATCTTGGAGAATCCTTTTATAAATCTCCTATAGTATCCTTCTAAGCCCATAAAGGATCTGATATCTGAAACGTCTTTTGGGGTACGCCATTCCATGATAGACTTGGTCTTGTCAGGGTCTACTGCTACTCCTTCTTTAGATATGACATGGCCCAAGTAATGTATTTGCTTCTAGAAAAAGTCGCACTTGCTAAATTTGGCATAGAGCTGATGTTCTCTTAACACTTGAAGCACAAGTCTAAGATGTTCCTCATGTTCCTCTCTATTCTTGGAGTAAATTAATATATCATCAATAAAAACCAGTACAAATTTGTCTAGGAATTTGCTGAGCACATTGTTCATCAAACAGATAAAAGTGGCAGGGGCATTGGTTAATCCAAATGGTACTACCACAAACTCATAGTGACCATATCTCGTCCTAAAGGCAGTTTTGTAGATGTCTTTACCCTTGATTCGGACTTGATGGTATCTAGATCTCAAGTCAATCTTTGAGAAGATGGAAGCACCTCCCAATTGATCGAACAGGTCATCGATCCTAGGTAAGGGGTATTTGTTCTTTATGGTTACCTTATTTAGTTGTCTATAATCTATGCATAGTTGGAGGGTACCATCTTTCTTCTTTACAAACAAAATGGGTGCTCCCCATGGAGACACGCTGGGCCGGATATAGCCTCTATCCATCATTTCTTTTAGTTGTAATTTAAGCTCAACTAGCTCAGGTGTGCTCATCTTGTAGGGTGTTCTAGACACTGGCACCACTCCTAGTGAAAGTTCTATCGAGAAGTCAATGTCCCTTCTCGAAGGTAGACCCGATACCTCTTTTGGAAATACATCTCTATATTCTCTTAGTGTGGGGTGGTCTTCGAGGCTTGGTTTGTCATCTTCAATTGATTCCAACACCTGTATCGCATAAAGTAGACATCCCTTTCTGCAATACTTTCTCATTTGAAGGGCTGATATTCATCTCACCGAGATAGGTTTTTGGATCCCTCGAAGGGTTATCCTTCTTCCTTCTTCACCCACACATTCTAAGGTTTTATGGTAACAGTCCAGTCTGTCTTTATATGTGGCTAGATAGTCCATTCCAATCAACAAGTCATATGATCCTAGGGGTAGTATGTTAAGGGTTGCTTGGGTGGGGAATTCACCCATAGTGAATTGGCAAGCTAGTATGACCTCCGCTACCTTTATTTTGGTGCCAGTGGCTAACTATACCAACCATGGCTTGGCATGTTTATGTGGTTGTAATTTACACTTATCAACAACTTTAGGAGCTATATAACTCAAATTTGAACCAGGGTCAATTAGAATAGACACTAGATGGTTGGTGATCATACCTTCCATCTCCACCACTGAAGCTTGGTGGTCAACTTGTTTGTTATCCAAGGCTGCATAAATTTGTGGCACACTCCTGGCCACGTCATTAACGGTGGTAGCTTCTTGAACATTGTAAATTCTCTGACTGTTTTGTTGTCGGTGCGAGCAGTCCCTCAGTAGATGTTCTTCTCCACAACCCCAACATTTCAAGGGTTCTCTCTTTGGGTTATCAATCTTTCCTGGGGTAGATCCAGAAGGTTTATTTCCGCTCTGGGAGGGGACATTATGCTGGTGTACACTTCAGGTTGGGAAGCTCATCCTTGAGTCCTTTTTATAGTTTTTAAATCTTGGGGATTTAAACCCCTTTTTCTGGAATCCCGAACTATTCTTCTGCTTCCAGCCTTCGCGAGGTTCTGTCTGATGCCCCAGTAGTTTGTAACAATATCTTTCCTTTTGGATAGTGTCTTCTAGGGTCTTTGGCTCGTCAAACTCAATCCTGTTTTGATAGTCCTTAGGTAGTCCACTGATGAATCGTTGCACCTTTGCCTTTTTTGCCTTTATATAGGGTACGTACCTCATCAATTCGAGGAATCTACTAACATATTCCTCTATGGTGCGTTGCCCCAACTTGAGTTCATAGAATTCTTTAGTCTTTTTGTCGAAATATTTTTTCGATAGATACTTCTTTCTGAAGTATTTCTCAAACCGTTCCCAAGATAGGTCCTCTTTGTGAATTCTTTTTACATTCTTAAGGTCTTCCCACCAAATGGAAGCCTTTCCATTCAAGTTGAAAGTGGCTACTCGGGCCTTCAAGTTTTCTGAGAAGTCATGGACTCTGAAATACTTCTTTAGTCCAAGCAACCAGGCCTCCGCTTCCTCCCCCTTCTTTATTTCACCATCGAAAGAGGGTGGTTTGGCCTTCTTGAATTCTTCGAGATTATGACTTTTCGAATGCTTTCGCTTCTTCCGTTTCCTTCAGGAATAAGAACTAGTTCTGTTACTAGAAGATCCCTCCAAGTCGCCAGTTTCCTTTCCAGAGGAATCATCCGACGCTTGTCCCTTATCTCTGGGGTGGACCTTTCTCGAGGTGCTCTTCCCAGTGTGGCCACTTAAAAGACCACGTTTTCGTATCTCAGGTGGACTTCGAATTTTCTTTGTCTGTCGTCGGTCCGCGTGACTGGTGTCAGGTCCATGCTGCAATTGTCATTGTATGTCGGATAAACTCTGCAACAAGACTGCATTAATTTTTGTTTGCTTCTCTTGCTCTTTTATCAACCTCTCGTTGTCGGCCTTGTAGCTCTGTAGTTCGACCATGAGGCTTCTCACAGTCTCAGTTAGATCGGGAGGGGTCTCTACCGCTCTCCTTTCGTCAGAATCTTCGTCTCTGTTGTGGGAGCCATCCCCCACTTCGTGGTGCATCACCATTCTATGCGTCTGCAGTTTCCCGCGGTTGATCATCCGCTTGTTGTGTAAGAAAAATACTTATTGTTAGTCAACATTATATTCATTCACAATCAATGCATAATTCATATTTTTTTTCAAATGCATACACACGATAGGAATTTTCATTCTTAACTTCAGCTTTTGATAAGGGGGGTTAGGATAGAGAGTTACTCCTTTTAAGAGTACTTCAGATGGAGTTCCTGAGCAACTCGTCCATAAGCCCAAGCAGGCTAAGTGTTGTAACCATGCTCTGATACCAATTTGTCACACACCCACTATGGTAACCTAGATTTTTCATCTTTTTCTTCGAGGGACAGAATCCTCGAGACTTCTATGGGGCCTAACGCAGACCCTCCCTTCCCTTATCCTCCTCCAAACGACCACACCCTGGCCTTAGTGCAGGTGCCTTTCTTAACTCGCGAGTTGGGAGTCAAGACTCTCGACTCCCCTTTCTCCAAACACCGATACCCGAGATACGATACAGGTATGACTCCCTCCTCACTAACGCCTGCTACATGTAACCGTAGGCTAGGCCAAACACTAGCACCACTCACAACTTCGCTAGTTGAGGTGTTGAGCCCTTGTTCTCCTCCTTTGCGAACTTCCGATACATGAGAGGTCAACGTTACGTGGACTCTGCCAAAGCGACACACACACGCCACTTGTCTCCTCCGCTATACTTTGCTCATGAGTTGTGTCGCCGCCACTCGTCGCACGAGACCTCGACTCTCGACGTTTCACGGCCTTGGAGATCAAGGTTCAACTTCTTCGTCCCGCGAAACCCCGAGCCACGATAAGTCAACAATGGGTTGACTCTTTCCCAGGTGACAAGTGTCCACCACCTGTCACCCACTTCCTAGGCTAAATACTAACGCTACACGCATCTCGCGACTTCGCGAGTTGGAGTGTCAAGCCCTCATGCCCCTCCTTCGCGAATCCCCGAGATATGATAAGTCAACAATGGGTTGACTCTTTCCCTGGCGACATTTGTCCATCACCTGTCACCCGCTCCCACTTTTCTCTGGGCGCTTGTTGTTACGCCACCTGTCAACCCCGCGGTCCCCACTTACGGATGGGTCATGTGTTTTCACGAGCCCTCGACACTTGACACTTCGCGACTTCTACAATCGAAAAGAAACTCTCTCAAGTTCCGAACCCCCGATAGGCGATAACCACAAAAGTTTTGATCCCACGGTTCTCACGTGGCCTGGATCTAATGGTCACGATCACGTCGCGATCTCATGAATCACGAGTTCATGCAGCCCTACCCTTGACCACTCCAAGTCGTGAGTCAACGAAATGCTACTCTCCTGCCTATACAAAGGCTAAGATCGATGGTCAATAAGGCTTCGCCAGATCCTTGGATCTACGATCCTGGATCCCATCGCTACTTGC
>ML778433.1:698311-711578 GCA_009831015.1 Picea engelmannii | reverse complement strand
CATGCAGCCCTACCCTTGACCACTCCAAGTCGTGAGTCAACGAAATGCTACTCTCCTGCCTATACAAAGGCTAAGATCGATGGTCAATAAGGCTTCGCCAGATCCTTGGATCTACGATCCTGGATCCCATCGCTACTTGCGAAGGTTGAAAGGGTCGAGGTGTTAATGCCTGCGCTCCTTCTCCAGATCCATCGGTCTCGACAGATCTGGGGTATTCTCGAAAGGATTCCGACCGTTCGTCTACCAAATGATAGGATATTCTCTCTTTCTATAATTGGGCTCGCTATCCCTTATGAGCTTGAATCACGAAATTCAACTTTTTGGGGCTTCAAACTCCCACGACTCCGAGACCTTAGAGAGCTATCCTTCCTTACATAAGGTTTCCAGACCCGGATCGTATGAACCTTCAAACGGTTCTTGGGCAATCGTCCCAAATCTTAGTCGAGTCTTTGGGTAAAGGTTCGACACGGTGCCAGGGTTTATGGGGTAATCCCCGGGGAAGAGTACTCTCGAGGGGCCTTCCCAGAATATTATGAGAATCAAGCAAACAAATGATTCTCGGTGGAGCGAACTCATGCCCCAGACTTAACCATTTGTATAGAAACCAACAATAACATATAAGCATACACATGCATCCATTATTTCCAGTTTAAAACACCAGGCGATCATTCCACACATAAATTATTATGGGCATATACACATAAGCATGTATTCACGATATTCAATTCGAAATATAAGGCATAAAACACTTATTAGATCCACCAGCGTGATGCAACTGCTGAGAGGGGTGCTCGTTTCCACCCAACCGTAGGCTCAATGACTCCAAACAGATTTACCACTAGCCACCCCCGAGCTAGACCACGATGCTTTGAGGTTCAGTCTCTTACTTCCAACTCAACATAAATCAAGGACGAAGGTTAATCTCCTTCTCCTGATACAGGAAAATAATCCAGGACGAAGGTTACTCTCCTTCTCCTGGTATTCAGAACTCCCTGCGTTTCCAGGGTTTTCTCCAAAATATTTGGGTACAACCATCTTTCACCATGATTTATTGGTGTGAAAGAGATTCTCATTCCTTTTACTATATAGTTAGTTGCATCGACCTCCATTGTTGATCTTATATTATAACATTGTTATATTATAACAATGTTACATCTTTTACCATGGTTTATTGGTGTGAAAGAGATTCTCGTTCCTTTTACTATATAGTTAGTTGCATTGGCCTCCATTGTTGATCTTTTTAAAATTTTATGAACATAATTATTATTCATTTTAAAGATCTGTTTGTGTGAACAATTGCTTAAGGTGTTTGTCTGTTTGGAAATACCATGTTTTGTCGAACATGGTATCGTAGCGGCATTCAACCACACTATGTTGTGACAATTAGAGTGCCATCAAGCTCGCCAAATATCCAACTCAACATCAACACAACAAACACATTAAGCTACACTTGCACTTCATCAAAAAGCTTAATCAAGATCGTGCTCTTTTTCACAAAGCCATCTATGTCATTAGTTTAGGAAGTTGTCATTTAGGGGGTATAGGCTCTAATGCCTCCTTCCTTCTCCTATTGTGTCACCTTTGTAAATCCTTCAATCACATCCCATGTTGTTCTTATGGGGGATGTAAGGATATTTAGACACTTAGGAGTTGGTTAAGATCAACTTCATTTAAAGTGTCTTTAGATAAAGTGTGTTTCCTTAGCAATATATTTTAGACATAAAATAATATGATGGTTCATATTCTCCTTGATACTAATGACTATATTGATCCACGACTTAACACCCAACTGGTGTATGATATCTATTTAAAGAGCATGGAGGGTCATTTGTTTATGATCGATTGTGAGAAACTCTTATGTAAAAATTATGTTCTTCTGCATTAATATATTGCCACAAGTGGCCACATTGGCTGGGGTCATGGACAATTTCCATCTTTGAGGGTTTTAACCACGTAATACACTGGTCTATTGATATTTGATATGTTTGTGTCAATTGCTTAAGGTGTTTGACTTGTTTGGAAATACAATGTTTTGTCGAACATGGGATCATAGTGACATTCGACCACACTCTAGTGTGACAATCAGAGTGCTATCAAGCTTGCCAAATATCCAGTTCAACATCGATGCAATAAATACGTTGAGTTACACATGCACTTCATCATAAAGTTTATTCAGGATCGTGTTCTCAAAGTGTTTTTTTGCTTTACAGATGATCAAATTGCAGACATTTTCACAAAGTCTCTTACACAAGCGAAGTTTTCCAAATTTTGATCTATGTTAGGAGTTCAAGAAGTTGTCATTAAGGGGGTATACTCGAATGCCTCCTCCCTTATGCTATTGTGTCACCTTTGTAAATCCTTCTATCCTATTCCAAGTTGTTTTAAGGGGGGATCTTATGATATTTAGACACTTAGGAGTTAGTTAAGATCAACTTGGTTTAATGTGTCTTTAAGTAAATTGTGTTTATTTAATGTGTTTCTGTAGTATGCATTAATACACATTTGTATTTATGTAATCCAATGGTCATGATATGTTCTAGATATAAAGTGATTTGACAAATCATATTCTCTTCGATATTAATGAATATATTGATATGTGGCTTAACACCCGATTAGTCCATGGTCTTTATTTAAAAAGCATGGAGGGTTATGTACTTATGATTGATTGTGAGAATCTCTTATGTAAAATTATTTTCTTTTGCATTAATTTATTACTTCAAGTGACCTGTGTTGATTGGAGCCATGAACTATTTCCCTCTTTGAAAATTTTAACCACATAATATATTAGTATATTAATCATAATATATTAGTATATTAATTTTTTATTTGTTTGTATGAGCAACTGCTTAAAATGTTCAACATATTATAGAACAATTTATTTAAAATGATAACTTCGCATTAAAAAAACTATATCAAATTGCTTAAAATGTTCAACATATTTATAAAACAATTTATTTAAAAAAATATATCAAGGAAACAAAGTATACACATATATGTCGAAATTATTTCCATATGATATAATCATAATACTTTTCATAAAGAACCAAACTTAAAAAAACACATTTTTCATAAAGAACAAAAATTAAAAGAAATTGGGAAAGAGTACAAGATTTCTTAAAACTTTCTATACAAGAATTGAAAATATATCAAAGAGAAAGAGATACTTTTCATAAAGAACCAAACATATAAAGAACCAAACTTAAAAGACACATTTTTCATAAAGAACAAAAATTAAAAGAAATTGGGAAAGAGTACAAGATTTCTTAAAACTTTCTAGACAAGAATTGAAAATATATTAAAGAGAAAGAGAATTTAAATTTCAGGTTGTCATAGAGTATCTTACTCTTTATTACCTTATTATTTTAACTCTATATATTATAGTATTTACTGTAGATTTTAATACCTTAATTTTTTTAACTCTATATATTATATTATTTGTTGTAGATTTTGAATAAGAGGATAGATATGGTTTGTCGTGTGGTTGTAGATTTTGAATAAGAGGATAGATATGGTTTATCGTGTGGGGCATATGAAGGAGATAGCTCTGTCAGTACGGGCGTACCTCAAACTATATATATTTATTGAATTCCTCTGAATGCACCAGTGCTTTATACGGTGGAGCCCTTATAGAATGGACACCATTCACCATTCTTCCAGAATTTGAGTATAAAGTTGCAAGTCCATTTGCATGGACCACGCCTAAAGGGATTCCATGAATATAATAAATGTAGAAATAGTTCATTGATTAGTTACGTGGATATATCACCTCCTTTTCAATTAAGGATTCCGATTCCATGAAATAGTGTAGAAGAATAGTCCATCGATTAGTTCCACGGATCTCACATTTGCAAGACCCGACAGTCAATGGATTAAGATGCACACCAGTTAGAGCCTGCACACCAGTTAGAGCCTGCCCATAATGGGAGGAGGTGGATTCTGCACTGGATCAACCTCCCCAGGTCTCTCAACCCTCCATCCCACGCTAATATTGGCCTTCAAAACTAAACACCTGGCAACTGAGACATCTCAAACTTGCATGAACCTAAACAGAGGACATTGAGTACTCTGGTTCTCCAGAAAATTTACAAAGTGTCAATTGGGGTGTAATGGCTTNCTCCATCCCACGCTAATATTGGCCTTCAAAACTAAACACCTGGCAACTGAGACATCTCAAACTTGCATGAACCTAAACAGAGGACATTGAGTACTCTGGTTCTCCAGAAAATTTACAAAGTGTCAATTGGGGTGTAATGGCTTCTCAATGGGCAGAGTTTCTCGAAGGAATGCTGAAGCCATTGGCTGCAACAGCAATAGTGGCTGTGGCAGTGGCGCTGTCCTTTTTCCAGAAACTTGGCTTGGGGTGGGAAATGATTTATTCAATTGCAAGGTCGTTCCTTCAGCTCTCAATTATTGGATTTGTTCTGCAATTCATATTTACCCAGAAAAATGTTATGTGGATCTTGGCAGCCTACTTATTCATGGTGAGTTTCTGTTGCTTTCTGCATTGTCATCTGCATTATCGTCTATATGATCAAAGCTTTGAGTCTGTTTGGAGTTGGTTTTCAATCTAGAAGCAATTTAAAAAAAAAAAAATAATTATCGGGCCCTCTCTCTAATTTTGTGTATTGGGAGGAAGGAGGGCAGTGGCGGAAAGAGTCCCCATCGATTAGTTCCATGGATATCCACCTTCGCAAGCCCCGACGGTCAATGGATTAAGATGCACACCAGTTAGAGCCTGTCCACCAGTTAGAGCCTGCCCATAATAGTAGGAGGTGGATTCTCCACTGGAACAACCTCCCCAGGTCTATCAACCCTCCATCCCACGCTAATATTGGCCTTCAAAACTAAACGACTGGCACCTGAGACATCTCAAACTTGTATGAGCTAACTTAAACAGAGGACCTTGAATGCTTTGGTTCTTCAGAATATTTACATAGTGTCACTTGGGCTGTAATGGCTTCTCAATGGGTAACGTTTCTCAAGGGAATGCGGGAGCCATTGCTTTCAACAGCAGTAGTGGCTGTGGCAGTGGTGCTGTCCTTTTCCCAGAAACTTGGCTTGGGTTGGGAAATGGTTTCTTCAATATCAAGGTCATTCCTTCAGCTCTCAATTATTGGATTTGTCCTGCAATTCATATTTAACCAGACAAACGTTATATGGATCTTGCCAGCCTACTTATTCATGGTGAGTTTCTGTTGCTTTCTGCATTATCATCTATAGGATCAAAGCGTTGGGTCTGTTTGGAGTTGGTTTTCGATCTAGAAGCAATTAAAAAATAGAAAAAGATGATTGGATTCTCTATGTAATTCTGTGTATTGGGAAGAAGGAGGGCAGTGGCTTTCTCAGGAAAGAGTCCCCATTGTTTTCATGAAGCTGTTGTTGTTGGGCTATGGGCTTTCTAAAAACCCATTTTATGTATATCTGTATATACATACGTGTATACTAAAAACTGCAGGCGCACATATACTGTGCGAGGAGTTTTCTTTGTTGTTTCTTTAAAACCAATCCAAGTCCTCTAGTATGAGGGTAGATGTCACATATTGTCTGCAGAAAACCTGGAAACCTTGATTAAACTCAACGAATTTCAGTGAATACTGCTGTTGGTCTGTAAAGATAACAGTTTCTATTGGTTTTTTAATTTTGTGCTGGTATTATTAGGCACCCAAGTTCTCACCATGGCTTTGAGGTCTGCACAGATCACTTATGAATTTTCTATCCACAGTCTATCCACTTGCGATTTTTGGCAGCTCTATAGGGGATACAGAAGAGGGCTCCACAAGAGGGCAAAATACCTGCCCTGGATGCACATCCAATGGTGTCCAACATTCTTAGTTTGTGGGAGGAAGTATATTCCATTAGATTTGATCTAATTCAGGCTCCATGATCCGGACCAAAAATATACAGAGCCATGGTTGTGATATGCAGGTAACAGGCTCTCTTTCTGCTACTGGACCGCAGCAGAAGGCAAAATAGTTCAACATCAGTGCAATAAATACTTTGAGATACACTGCACATGCATTTATATTTGGGAGATAACCAAATCGGATTGCTATATCTAGTGGTATCAGTTGAGAAACTTTTAATGTTGGTCAAAATACTAGTTGTTAGCCTGTAGTCTGAGAAGTCAAGGCTGGCTTCTTTTACAGGTTAACAAGAGTTCAAGTTTTAGGGGAAATATACTGAATCTATAGGATATTTCAGCAGTTGGTTGTGGGTGGGAAAAGGGGATTGCGAGTGCAAGAAGTTCAAGGAGCCTAACATCATAAAATAATAAGTATAGTCTGGCACCAAAAATTCAATTGATTGAAAATGCAAAGTGTCGCACCAAAAATGGGTGTATGACAGTATTAGAGGTTATACACTTAAGGGTGAGCAATAGGATGCACTTCACCAAGAAAACCTGCGAGAGGCATAGGAGACGTTGCCTGATTGAACTTGCAGCTGGCACCGTTACCAGCTATCAGCTTCTAAATCTATAATTATGTACTTATATTTTGTACCTAAGGGTATTGCACTTTATGTTCATTGCATCGGAAGTTCCATAGAGTTCTCTCTTAAGGAGAGCTACTACTCTTTCATGCTTACTGACGATTGCAATTTCTACAACTTCATGTCTTCAACTCTACGTAGATGGCATAAAACCCACCTATACTGCTCTAGTTCTTGCATAAGACCGCACCTAACAATGAAATAATAAGAAAAGACAGGAGGCATTACATATTATATATGTACACACACATATATAACACGGTAAGAGCATATCTAACAATAAAACCTCACCAATTTTTGTCTTCATATGCATGTTTCACACTGGTGGCTCACAATGCAGGCCAATCTTGGCTTCTAAGCAGTTGAAAATGTGACATCTTCTTGCTCACCATGCATGAATCCGGGCTCAGGAATATTTCTTTGATGTCCTTGTTTCTGGAAATACCATATAAATTTCTCTGTGTTGCCAATAATTTCTTGTCTCTGCGAGCAATTTTTTTAATAAAAGTTTGAGGGATGTGCTCTTTCTGGGATGTTTTTGGGCTTGACAGGGACATTTCCCAATTTTGTTTTCTAATAGGGGCTGGATCCCACCCCCCAACCTTCCCCGTCCCCCTAGAAAGGGAAAAAAGAGGAAGAAAAGGTAAGATCGTAAAAAGACTTGCCTTGCCTTCAACCATTCAATTTTGCCTCATCTCTTGCAGATAAATGATGGTACGTTGATCCTTAGATCCAAACTTGGATCTTTTTCCTCCCAATCTTTATTTTTCGGAGTGGGAGCCTTCTTCTCTTGCCATTGGGTCTTCTTCTATATCTGCATTTTAGTCACATGCCTCTAGCAACCATACACACAGGAAAACTGGATATCAAATTTGAAATGGTATGTGATGATGTCCAACCTAATGATCTAGATTCTAGAGTCCAGACATAGTATGTGTTTATATTGTATTTCAGCTTGCAACTATTGCCATGTTCTCTTTTTATGCTTGAATGTATTAGTAATCATTCTGGAATCTAGATTGTATTGTTCAATGTATAAAGGCAATTTTTCTTACCAAATACCTTCATTTTTTTGTAATCAGATTTGAATGCATTGCCTAATGTAATGTTTTGTCTTGGTGTTTTAATACTTTGAATGCAATCTGCGTGTATCTGTCTGTGTGTGCGCATGCATTTTTTAAATGTCAAATACCGATGTTTCTAAAACTTTAGACATTTTGGGAACTTCAAGTCAAATGTTTCCACATTTAAGGTAACTTAGCTTAATATTGTTGTTTGTTGTTGAAAGCCAAGTTATCTTCAATTGATGATATTTTTATTGCTCTTTGTATGTTGTTGAAAGTCAATGAGGTTGTCTCCAGTTGATGACATTCTTTATTGCTCTAGGTGGATCATCTACCCCTATCTATCTTTGGTTGCTGGAATGGTTCAAAAGGCTATGATTCTAATATTCCTACAGTTCGTGGTTTCATAGTGGTTATATTCTCTTAATCTACAAATGGACGGTTTTGAGCCCTATGTGATGAGCACCTTAGTTTGGGATTTTGAGAATTTTTCTCTCATCATATCTTGTAAATATTGAAGTGTTTGTGTGTGATTTTGTCTTACAATACAATTTATCCGTAGAATAGTGTTCGTCTTTTAGTTTATCCAACTACATGTGTAATTCCCATTTAGGAATTAGAGCAACGCTCTTCTAATTCATGGGGAGTTACATAGTGTTTTATTTAAGGAGCCTCACATTACTTGTAAAGAACTAGGTGAGTTTGTTTGTTTTGTTGTTGTAAATTTGTTGGTCAAGTAAACCCCTTTTAGCTTGAGAGGGTACAAAACTCCTTACAATATTATCTTTACAACCAGAGGACCTTTGTATGTGAAGTTGCAATTGAGGGGATCTATGCTGTCAAAGTCACCAAGGGCTTACTCCTAGCTTCATCCACAAAGATTGCATTAGCATTGGGACCACGATTAACAACTTTTTGTATTAGCATGGAGCTAGTGTTTCCACATTGACATAACCCACACTGTGGAAAGACTTGGTCAATTGGTTCAACATGAGGAGTGCACCCGTTGGGTTTTGAACATAGGTCGTCACTGTGGCAAGTGCTCACATTGCCTATTAGGTCGCATCCCCATGGCCATAAAGAACAAGTTGCGTTTTTGAGTTAATACAATTGAGTCAAGTCCATAATAGTGTTGTTATTGTGGGTAAGTATGAACACTATTATGGCCAGCCTTATTTTAATCCTATCTTGTATATTTTCCTCCTACGCGAGAATAACATCCTTTCAATTTAGCAGGAGTGTTGTTGGATTTATGCAACCTCACAACCATTGTATTTTCTTCCTAATGGACAATTTCTTCTCATTGGGGACAATTAGTCTTTCGAAGGGAAAATAGATGTTACATCTTTAGTTAGGACTCTAGGAGAGCTACTTTAAGATGGTGTTGGTATTATATATCTTTATTATTCTAAAGGACAACCTACATTTACTTATAAGAATGAAATGATGTTTTGTAAGTAAATTATGCAAATTTAAGTACAAAAGTATGATGCATAAGAATATTGGACAGAGCCAACCTTAATACTTTAATTGCAAATTACCAGTGGCAGCCTACATGAGATTATTTGGTTGACCCAGACAAGGAGGAATTTGTCTTTTCTCCTCATTTATTGTTCACTTCTTATCATGTGCAACGAATTTATCCCTTGAATTACATGTATTTATTCTACAAATTGGGTCATTCGCCATTATTAGTGAGACCATACTTCATAATATAAGGAGTCACCTTATTACTAGAGAAATATTTGGATTGTACTATTCAAGAAAGTGGGACTGTGTCTCTGCTCCAGCCATTCCCCTCTCGGCCATGGGAGTCGATATCTATGGGCTTTGTTAGTCAAACCATGATTGCATCTTCGTAGTGGCATTGTGATATTTCAAAATGGCCATGTTAGTTCATGCAGTGAGACAATGGATGTGCCTACAATAGGAGACTTGTTCTTTTGGCATGGTTGGTCTCTTGTGGCTTCCCTCTCACCATAATTTTTCTATATCTGGACTCTTAGTTTCTCAACCTTTTATAGTAGTCTTTTTGAAGGGTGCTTAGTTGTAAACTTTAGTACTCTATTTTATTTCATCCACACGCCAATGGTCAGACTGAGCTGCTCAACAGGACATTTGTATATGCACTTTGGGTATATCAGTAATCAAATAAGCAATGGGACAAGTACCTACATGTGCTACAACATGGTTATAACAAAGCAACTCTTTCTTTGAGTGTCATTTGCCTTCTAAGGTATGATATGGATTTCAACCGCTCGCACCATTTGAGGTTTTGGTTGGTCAGTTGCCCCATCCCCATTTCATTAGCCACTGGTGTAGGACGAAGTTTCTTCTTTTGGAGAGTACATAGCCAAAGTCCATGAAAAGTTAGGGATATTCCCTTACAAACACAAGCTAAATAGAAAGCGTTGCATGATAAACATTAGGTTCCACATCACTTCTAGTTGGTGACAGAGTGTGGTTACATTTGGACAAGGAGTGATTCTAGTAGCAATGACATCACAAGATGAAGCCCATTCTATATGGTGGGCCTTACATTTTTGGCCTAGATCTTCCAATGCATTTTGGCATACATAATGTGGTGATTATTAATTAGCTCAAATTATATGAACCACTGTTATTGGAAGATGACATACAAGTTATCCATCCTCAAGACACTCTATTGGACACAAAGTTGCCAAAACTCGACTTGGGACATGACTTGTTTTGGTTGGAGAGTCAAACTTGATTCAAGCCTCGACAAAGACTCGGGACCATGAAAATACAAAAAATATAGATTTCCACAAAAACATGTTATTTTAGATTATCCATGAGAGGTTACATTGATTATAATGCAGATACACTAAACATAATGAAAGAATAACATATCCAAACATAAGCAAGTATATCATTCATTGTATATGGTATGATCATGATCAACCACCATATCTATTATCATCATTGATCATTCATCCATCAAGATTCAAGAAGATTCAAAATCACCATGATGGCTTATGATTCAAGAATGCCAAACGTCAAGAGTCAATACTCAAAGAGTTAAAGCTTAAATCATATGAAAAAACCTTACATGTAGGCAAAACCCTAGTAGGTGTTCAATTGTTCAAAACCCTAGTTGTTATACTTCCAATTCAAAATCCCAGTCAGAAACCCTTCTCAGAAAACTATAGGAGAAATGAGTAAGAATAGTGAAAATGACACAAAAATCTGATTTTATACTATTTGACTCTTTGACTTGATGGTTTTGTGTTTGACTCGGTGAGTTTATGGTTGACTCAGTGGTTTTGTGTTTGATTCGACAAGTTTATGTTTGACTTGATGGGTTTTGAGTGTTTTTTCGGGAAGACTCAGTGGCTTGCTGCTGGCGACTGGCAGGTCTGCGCCCTGCTGCTGGCGACTGGCAGGTCTGTGCCCTGCTGCTTTCCTGCTCACGCTCGATTGCTGCGACCTCCTTGTCGACCCTTCCTCTGTTGGTTCCATGACTCTGCAACTCAAAATCTCCACCTGGATGCTCTTAGCCGGCGGCTCCTCCTGCGACTGATCCACCTGCTGGCTGACAACTCCCTTGCTTCACTCAGCCCGTGACTACTTTTCCTTTGCCTAACATTCTTTCTACCAGTCGACGACTCCCCTTTGTCGCTACATGAACTTTCGGCATCCCGTCGGCTCACACTCTCTCATCTGCTAGGCTACGCCTGCAGCCTCTCTCTCCAGCTCATGATCGTCTACACCTACTACTCCTGCCACTTGTGCACGCTCGTGAACCCACTCCATTGTAGCCTAATCTCTAGTCGTCTGCACCCACGCACCAGCCCGTGGATCCTTAGCCTAGATCTCTGTAGTACACTCAGCACGATCCACACAGTCGTCCCACCTCTGCAGTAGCCCGTGCGGTCGTATGACAACTACTGTACGACAACCGTATGTTGTACATATGCCTCGCCTGCAGACTTGCAATAAAAAAATTTCTCGCTGCAAATAATCTCGATCTCGTGTAAATCTGGTTTCCTTCAGAACCACAACTTTGATACCATGTTAATTTCTTAACCCAACACTCGACAATTTATTCCGATTAAATCACTTATTAATTAAATGCACAACTAAGTTATTAACCAAATATTATAGCGGAAGCATAAAACTGAAACATACACATTGCACAAGATATTTCTGGGTAAATCACCCCTGAAAAAACCTCAAAGGGAAAACCAGTTCTAAGTTGATTTTATTAGATAAAATCTTGGGCTCCTATCGTGGGATAATGACCCATTTGAGAAAAATATGATACAACAAATAGCCTAGCCTACCTGGCTACTATCTCCCTTGCTGCTCCTTCTGATCCCTTCCCTTGCACACTTGGATGGAAGTCCTTCTCCACTCAATCAATGAGGTCTCACTCACTCATCCTATGTGTGTCTCATCCTCTCACTTAGGCTGCCTTTTATAATGTCGAGTTAACCCTAAATCCAAAACCTTAGATCTCTAAAGTGATCAAGGGTTGAGATTAAATCTCACCTTCACTTTAGATCTAATGGCTAGGATTTAATCAACTAACTTAAGTCACTAATGCCAAAAACTTTGGCATTTAACTTAATTAAACTCACATTAATTATAAAAGGTCATTCACTTTAATTATTAACTCATAAAGTGAAACTTCTAAGTTCTGAAAGGTATTAGTGACGACTTCCACATGCTAGACACCAAGCCAATGTGGAAGTACCTGTTCGATGCTAAATACATCAACAAGATTCTCTTTGTAGCAAGGTCTCTATGGCTGCCTTAGATGACCATACCAAGGTTATTGGATTTGTATTCGAGGTAGTGTTCCCCTCTTTGGAGATGTGTTCATTGAGGTTTGCTACTTCCTGCTAGCCTCCTCGAATTTCACAATTCACAATGAGTCTGATGGTGAACCATTCCTTAACATGTACCCTGTTAGCACAAGATTGGTTGAGGTGCCAAGTGTCAAGAACAAGCATTGAAAACACTCTCACAAGGTTCCAAGCTTCAAAATCACCTATGGATTTATGTAGACGCAGGGTAAGTGGCGCTACATAAATGCGCTGCGTAATATTTCACAGAGAATAGAAGCTGCATACAGGTGCAACACAATCGGGCGCTACCTACAGGTGCTGCGTAATATTTTGGCAGAGGCTAAATTGTGCAGAGTTATTATGCCAGTTTTGAGTCACTAATTTAAAACTTGGGTTATGAGCAGTTGAGGATGTATTTTTGAAAACTGGAGGAGGTTTTTGTTCATAACATTCCAAATAACAGAAACCTCTCTCAGTTTTTCAAAATGTGTTTTGGTTTGAGAGATATTGGATATAGAAGTAGGCGCTGCGTACTCTGCACAGTGGTGTTGTGTACTAATTTCTTGTAGCGGTCACGGTTTTGATATTCGCCTTGTTGAGAGGTTGCCACATGTCAAGGAGAGTTCAAATGGATTCTCAAGGATCAGTTAGATATCAAGGGACACCTGCACCTAAGATTTAGCTCCAACAAAGGCCTCATGCAATGAGGTGGAGACATTTCATTAATGACTTCCAACAAATTCTTGAAAATGAGCAGTTTGTTGGATTTTTGTCTCTTTGACTGTTGCCACCTATCTCCAAGGCTTAGAAGCCAATGGAGGAGATGGGATTCGACCTCCTTAGGTTATTTGGATGCTATTTTCTATTTAAAGAGGGAGATATCTCTTGAAGAGAGGGATTCAT
>ML778433.1:644334-668321 GCA_009831015.1 Picea engelmannii | reverse complement strand
GGGCGCTCATGACCATCTATCCAGAGATTGTATGTTATAATGCCCGCTTTTTTCTGGAGTGTTGCCTTAGATAGTTGGTCTGTTGATTTGTTGTGCTCACAATAGATGTGTTTGAAGCTAAGTTTTTTGAAAGTGGGTTGAAGTAGTCTAATTTTGTCCTTCCAAGCCAAGAGGGAGATGGCTTGTAGATCGCCCATGTTGTTCAACCACTCAATAATAGTTATGGAATCCCCGAGTATCTAAAGGGCTTCAATGTGAAGTATGGAGGCCAAGTATAGTGTGGCCCAGGCACCCAATAATTTTGCCCTAGTGTTGGTGCCCAGACCACAGTTGAAGGTCCATCTATAGAGTGAATTCTTTGTAATTCTGATCAACCCTCCAACACCACTCTGAGTGCAATTTGATTATGTTGCTCCATCGAACCATCTTGTTGGAATGTCCTCTATGTCAGGTGTCCTCTTTGTGATCTGCAATCTTGGTTTGCTAGAGTGAAAATCATTCCAGTTTTTAAATAATCCAAGTGGTTTGTATGGTGCAGAGCTTGTGGATGGGGTCCCATTTTCAAAGATTTGTTTATTTTTGTCCAGCGAAATGGACCAACAGACCAGGGATGGCAGATGCATAAGATTGTGTTCCCTATGGGTCCAATAGTCAAAACAGTCTGAGAGAGTAGGCCCGTCCCAAATAATTTTCAGATTTAGCACCATTGAAATTTTATCCCAAACTTGTCTGGAGAAGGGGCACTTGATAAACAAATGGTCTACGGATTCTACATCATTGTGGCACAGATGGAAAATATTTGGCCCAGTCCAGCCCTTTCTTTGAAGGATGTCCCAAGTGTTCAATTTATATGTGATCATAAGCCATGTGAAGAATTTTATCTTGGGTGTTAGGTGCCAGGACCAGAGTTGTTTTCTCCAGCCTCTAATATTATTGTGCCAGAGCGAGTTTGTGATGCTTGTGTAGTCATTCTGGACTATTAGTTGTCCCAAATGGTCACCCCTCGACCACTGAAGTTGATCATCAGAATCATTTAAATGGATGCTTGAGTGTGCTAAAGCCATGCAGAGGGTATTCCAGTGTGGTATTAGCTCTGCGTTAAGTTCAAGTGCGTCACTTAGTTAACTTTGAAAGGGAAAATCTCGTGAAAGTAAAGGTCGGGAATTATTATTATTATTATTTGAAAGGAAAATCATTAATTGATGTAGTAGTATAGGTGATTAAAAATAAAAGTTGTTATCTTTTTGTGTGTATAAATTTAGTTTGGGACATGTTTTTTCTTTGAGTGTGTAGGTTTTTACAGTTGGTCGTAATAGTGCATGCATCTTCTAGAGATTTAACTGTGTGTAAGCTTTTGAAACATCGGTGGACAAGCCAGACTCCAAATTGGTGTATGAGACCCCCTTGTTTGTGGGACAAGGGACCCCCTCCACGCAACCATTTGACTACTAAAGTCTACAAAGGTATACATACCCTACCTCCCTCTAAATTTGAACTTGTGACCTTTTACTCTTACGAGGAAACACATGTTCTTAATAATGATTAAAAAGACGTTGAGCAATAATAAAAATGTTGAGGTATAATAAAATTTTGAATATTATAGATGAGTCGGATAAATAAAAAGGATAATATAGAAGGATAAGGAAGCTTTTTGAAATTTATGAATAAGTTGGAGAAGTAAAGAGGGAACATGTCATAATGATAATGAAGAGCGGAAAAAAATGAAAATTGAAGAAAAACTACACAAAGTTTTGAATATTATGGATAAGCCACATAAATAAAAAGGATAATGTAAGAAGGATAAGGAAAATTTTTGAAAATTATGAATAAGGGGGATAAGTAAAGAGGGAACATGTCAGAATAATAATGAAGAGCCGAAAAAAATGAAAATTGTCAAAGGAGAAGAATATTTGCACAAGAGGAGATTAGGAGCCCGGAAGAGTAGATAAAGGATACATGAGAGAAAATAAGAAAGAGAGGATGTTTATTGAATTAAGTGATGAATATTAGGTTTTCATGATTGGTTGAGTTTATACCCATCTTCCTGATTAAAGTTCTTGAAATGCTTTTTTAATTTCAATAGGATGTTTTTTAATTTCAAGAACTTACCGAATAATACTTGAGTAATAAGGTGTTGAAGAAAGGATTTTTGCTTAAATTGTCCTTTTTATTTATTTCGCTTATACATAATATTCAAAACTTTATTATACCTCAAAGTCTTTTTAACTAGTTTATATCATTCTCGTTTATTTTATTATTATTATTTTTAATCATTTAAAATCAATCTCATTTATATTATTTTATTATTTTTTTCAAAGTCTCTCTTGAACGATGAATATTTTTGCTCCATTTAATCATTTCTCAAACACACTCTTTTCAATCATTCTCACAATTTGTCTCTAATGATGGGTAGAGTGTCCACTAAAAACTGAAGTTTTGAAAACTTGATGTTCTAAGATACACTCACTATGTTTTTTTGTAATGGGTTGATTGAGGCTAATAAAATACTAGCAAAGGATGAGATTAACTATAATCAGTGAAACCATCCATTTAAAAAGTGTTATCAATAAAGTTTAATGAATTTTTTCAAAAAAAATAAAATCTTTGTAAATAAAAAAGTTTAATTCCTAAAAAAGCAATTGTCATTGTACATATCAGTTCAAGGTCCTGGGCCTGCCACCTGTTCCGTTAACTGGTGGAAACCAAAACAGGTGGCACCCTTTTGTTCTAGTAGCAAAAAAGGAAAATCCACCACCTGCTCCATCAAACAATTGGAAACTGGAGCAGGTGACAGTAGAGTAATGTGACATAGCTATCTATACATGCAACAAAAAGACTGAACATAAAATCTAGACAGAGCAAAAAACAAGAAAGTTGAACAGTGGTAAAAAAATTCCTTGTATTTTGCAGAGGGAGTGCAGAGAGCCTGCGAACCTTAAACATTAAAGGAACTATGAAAACCTGCATCTGGAGTGCCACTGTGAGGAGTGAAGACATAAGGTTGCGCACAGGTTGGGCATCTCTGCTTACTTTGAGTGCACGAGATGGCGTCGAACATCATGTCAAATCTACTACTGATGAGAGTGTGTCTGTGGAGTTGCTCCATCATGTCCCGCCTCTTCTCGAAGATGAGATCCAAGTGCTCTGATGCCAGGGAGCAAGGTGAGTGAAACTCACGGGTCGTGGCTAATGTATGAGGTGGAGGCTCAGCTGATCGGTCTACCCAGGGAATTTTTTCTTGGACTATGCAAGTCATCCCCTCCAAGGTTGTCGTTGTAGCAATTGCAGGAAGACTAGTACTGAGTCGGTCGTGGTGGTCCAAAACCGTGTAGAGGAGGGAGTCAGGTGGAACCGCAATTGGTTCCTCTGGAAATTCCTCCTCCACATAGGCCATGGGATGCGACTTCAACTCCTTATTTCTTTGAATTAGGGTTGTTGAGGAAGCATGTGCGAGCTTGAAAAGGCATCTCTACCTTGCTACATAGCATTACCAAGAGGGACCCCTCTTAGGTATCCCATGCTCACAGGGCATGATGAAGATGGAAGGCCAAACAGAACTGAGAAGAAGAGTGCACAGAACTGGACAACTAAGCAGAGCAGAGCACAAATGCGTAAACAAAGTAGAATGAAACGAGCCATAACCATCCTGGAAGAAATGGAGTACCAAGGAGATTGAAGTGACCTCTCACACACCTCACGTACCCATCGTCACCCCTCCACCATGGCGCACTAAGAGCTCCATTAAACCTGTGTGGGGGAGATGTATGACCTGCTCAAGAGCGTTATTAAGTTTATCCTCCATCTGAGAAATGAAGAATAGGGTAGCGACTTACCTCATTAATATCATGGGCTACATGGTTACTGCATAGCCCATCCATGAGGAGTGAAGACATAAGGTTGCACATAGGTTAGGCATCTATGCTTACTTTGAGTGCACGAGATGGCGTCGAACATCATGTAAAGTCTGCTACTGAGGAGAGTGTGCCTGTGGAGTTGCTCCATCATGTCCCGTCTCTTCTCTAAGATGAGCTCCAAGTGCTCTGACGCCAGGAAGCAAGGTGAGTGCAACTCGCGGGCCGTGGATGATGTATGAGGTGGAGGCTCAACCGATCGGTCTACCCGGGGAATTTCTTCTTGGACTATGCAAGTCGTCCCCTCCAAGGTTGTCGTTGTAGCAATTGCGGGAAGACTAGTACTGAGTCGATCGTTGGTGGTCCAAAACCATGTAGAGGAGGGAGTCAGGTGGAACCGCAATTGGTTCCTCTGGAAATTCCTCCTCCACATAGGCCATGGGACGCGACTTCAACTCCTTATTTCTTTGAATTAGGGTTGTTGAGGAAGCATGTGCGAGTTTGCAAAGGCATCTTTGCCTTGCTACATAGCATTACCAAGAGGGACCCCTCTTAGGTATCCCACGCTTACAGGGCATGACGAAGATGGAAGGCCAGACAGAACTGAGAAGAAGAGCGCGCATAACTGGACAACTAAGCAGAGCAGAGCACAAATGCATAAACAAAGCAGAATGAAACGAGACATAACCATCCTGGAAGAAATGGAGTACCAAGGAGACTGAAGTGACCTCTCACACACCTCACGTACCCACCGTTACCCCTTCATCATGGTGCACTAAGAGCTCCATTAAACCTGTGTGGGGGAGATGTCTGACCTGCTCAAGAGCGTTATTAAGTTTATCCTCCATCCGAGAAATGAAGAATAGGGTAGCGACATACCTCATTAATATCCTGGGCTGCATGGTTATTGTGTAGCCCATCCGTGAGGAGTGAAGACATAAGGTTTTGCACAGGTTAGGCATCTCTGCTTACTTTGAGTTCACGAGATGGCATCGAACATCATGTCAAGTCTGCTACTGAGGAGAGTGTGTCTGTGGAGTTGCTCCATCATGTCCCGCCTCTTCTCGAAGATGAGCTCCAAGTGCTCTGACGCCAGGAAGCAAGGTGAGTGCAACTCGCGGGYCGTGGCTRATGTATGAGGTGGAGGCTCAACCGATCGGTCTACCYAGGGAATTTCTTCTTGGACTATGCAAGTYGTCCCCTCCAAGGTTGTCRTTGTAGCAATTGCAGGAAGACTAGTACTGAGTCGGTCGTGGTGGTCCAAAACCGTGTAGAGGAGGGAGTCAGGTGGAACCGCAATTGGTTCCTCTGGAAATTCCTCCTCCACATAGGCCATGGGACGCGACTTCAGCTCCTTATTTCTTTGAATTAGGGTTGTTGAGGAAGCATGTGCGAGTTTGCAAAGGCATCTCTACCTTGCTACATAGCATTACCAAGAGGGACCCCTCTTAGGTCTCCCGCGCTCACAGGGCATGACGAAGATGGAAGGCCAGACAGAACTGATAAGAAGAGCGTGCAGAACTGGACAACTAAGAAGAGCAGAGCACAAATGCATAAACAAAGCAGAATGAAACGAGACATAACCATCCTGGAAGAAATGGAGTACCAAGGAGACTGAAGTGACCTCTCACACACCTCACGTACCCACCGTTACCCCTTCGCCATGGTGCATTAAGAGCTCCATTAAACCTGTGTGGGGGAGATGTCTGACTTGCTCAAGAGCATTATTAAGTTTATCCTCCATCCGAGAAATGAAGAATAGGGTAGCGACATACCTCATTAATATCCTGGGCTGCATGGTTACTGCGTAGCCCATCCGTGAGGAGTGAAGACATAAGGTTGCGCACAGGTTAGGCATCTCTGCTTACCTTGAGTGCACGAGATGGCATCGAACATCATGTCAAGTCTGCTACTGAGGAGAGTGTGTCTGTGGAGTTGCTCCATCATGTCCCGCCTCTTCTCGAAGATGAGCTCCAAGTGCTCTGACGCCAGGAAGCAAGGTGAGTGCAACTCGCGGGTCGTGGCTAATGTATGAGGTGGAGGCTCAACCGATCGATCTACCTAGGGAATTTCTTCTTGGACTATGCAAGTCGTCCCCTCCAAGGTTGTCATTGTAGCAATTGCATAAAGACTAGTACTGAGTCGGTCGTGGTGGTCCAAAACCGTGTAGAGGAGGGAGTCAGGTGGAACCACAATTGGTTCCTCTGGAAATTCCTCCTCCACATAAACCATGGGACGCGACTTCAGCTCCTTATTTCTTTGAATTAGGGTTGTTGAGGAAGCATGTGCGAGCTTGCAAAGGCATCTCGGCCTTACTACATAGCATTACCAAGAGGGACCCCTCTTAGGTCTCCCATGCTCACAGGGCATGACGAAGATGGAAGGCCAGACATAACTGAGAAGAAGAGCACGCGGAACTGGACAACTGAGCAGAGCAGAGCACAAATGTGTAAACAAAGCATAATGAAACGAGCCATAACCATCCTGGAAGAAATGGAGTACCAAGGAGATTGAAGTGACCTCTCACACACCTCACGTACCCACCGTCACCCCTCCGCCATGGTGCACTAAGAGCTCCATTAAACCTGTGTGGGGGAGATGTCTGACCTACTCAAGAGCGTTAGTAAGTTTATCCTCCATCTGAGAAATGAAGAATAGGGTAGCGACATACCTCATTAATATCCTGGGCTGCATGGTTACTGCGTAGCCCATCCGTGCTATGTGACACCCCATCCGATAAAAAACTTCAAAATTATTAATAATTATTATAATTGACAATTACACCACCATATATTCAAATATTCATATATATATATATATATAATATTTAGATTTTAATATCACATATGATCACCTTATTTCACCAACCAATCAAATCACACTAAATTTAAATATTAAAATTTTAAAACAATTTATTTACATGGATTATAACATTCTCTTAAAAAAAATAAAACAAACACTCTCCTCACAAGGAATGAAATGACCATAACCTAAAAATCTAACATTTTATAATAAAGTTGATCACCCTTTAAGCACAATGATTATCTAATTATTTCTCTATTCAAACACATCATAGTACACGTGTCAAATATGCAGCCCACCATGTGACTCCAAATGAAACCACTTTATATGTTTTTGTCTTTTGTGTCATTTCTTTGGGAAAAGTACAGATATGCACTTCCCCATGTGATTCCATATGCTTTTGTCCCATTTCTATCCGGTAAAGGTACAAAGGACAAAAAACATGATTGTCATTTCTAGTATAAGAAAAAAGGAATATAGGATATGAAGGATAGGTGGGTTGGGTAACGGCCAAACAATATCTTAAAGGGTGGCACGCAAGCCGATGAAACCCCACTCCATAATTTTGACATTGAAATATTATTTGGATTTTTTTAAATAGAATCCGAAAATATAATATAAATTAAGTAATTTTTATTTTTATTTTTAAAGTTGATACAATTTCAAGACTTATGTGTTGTTGTATTATTGTGTATATATAAGAAGTGATTTCCTAAAATAATTCATTAAGGCTAAAATAATTTATTAAGGTTTATAAAGGCGTGCACTTCTACTTTCACTAGATATTTTTGAATTTTAAAGTATTAACATTTATCCTTACATTCAAATAAAATAAAATCTTAGTTATTTAAAAATAATTTAAAATTATATTTTAACACCAAAGTCTAATATAAAAAATATAAAAAATATAAATTAATATATATATATATTTTCATCTGAGTAACATTCCTTGTAAGCATATTTCATCTTTATTATGCTTACTATAGTTTTATTAGTCCTTGTCATGGGACTATAGCAATGAGTTTACTTTTAATGTGATATTAATTTGTTTTTTACCATAAATTTGTGTCTTTCAATATGTAGAATTAATTACATAATCAATGAATTTCACCAATCACCACATCTAAATATATTTATATTTATGTAAAATAAAAAGTTGTACTATGTATTTATTACTACGCATTATTATATTTATATTATATTTATTATCTAATATATTATTTATTATTATATTTATAATATATTTATTATATTTATGAATATTATAGTTACATTCAGCTCACTGTTCATTATACATTTTGAATAACAAACAACCTTCAATTATTATCTTTTGACAAACAAATTCATTACTTGTGTATTTAGTTATATTAAGTTTCATTGTTCAACATGTATTTCCCAACTAACGCGACAGTGACTGCTTTGCCATGCAACCCTTGTTTCATATTGATAACTTACTTTTATGTCCTTAAATCTACTTATATCTTTTAAAAGTAAAACTCTTTATTTTTTTATTAAGATGATGCAATTTTTATAAATGTTTCAAATTAACTATTAATATAGCAATATATATGGATATGGATAATTATCAATATAAGATGATGCATTTTTTGATAAATGTTTCTAATTAAATATTAACATGACAATATATATGGATATGAATAATTACCATTACCCAATGTTTAAAGTTGCATCTATATTAAGTAGTAATGTTGGGATCGTACACAAGGTAAACCCTCAAATACTTCTTTTCATTTTGAGAATGGTAAACCCCCAAATACTTCTTTTCATTTTGAGAATGGTACACAGGGTAAACCCTAGAATCTTCAAGGCACAAAGTCAATCAACAACAGGACTCGAAGCCATTACAACAATATACTAGTTGTGAACTCAAAGTGTCACTTGCGGGAATTGAACTTGGGTGGGGAGGATAACAACATTTCCCCCAACCACCTAAGCTAAATCCAATTAACAAGGATCTTGACACTACTATGTGTATGATAACTACATTATCATCCATGCAATAACCACGTGGCAACGAAATAACATCAACAAAGTTGTAGAAATGGTCTCTACATGGTGTGTCGACGTTATGTCACATGACATCCATGAAGAAAGAGCTTGGCTATGTGTATTGATTACAAAGTGTAGGTAGAAAATGCACAACTTTAAGGCATTGTTTAACAATGCTTAACTTCAACTAATATGTAACATACATTTTATATGAAAAAAGTTGTTAAAAGCAACCAGTGTGAGCAAAAACCACAAGCCTAAGGCTTAGCAACTAGGTCTATTGGAATGATGGTAATCTTTGCATGTGATCATTTATGGCTAAGTGCCATCTTTATTGTATCTCTAGGTTATGGCGTAAGAGCCGACCTAGTCAACACTATTTTAGATAATTTTAGGTGACCAAGGTTAGCATAAGCAAGTATGTGAGCCTATAAACCCCTCCCCTCATGGAGGAAGGCACCCACATCATGAATTCAATATAAATACACAATTCATGCCTCATTTGTGTATTTATTATTTTTTCTAAGCAATTTTCATTATGTTCCAATCAATAAATATATTTCCATACACATTAATATATGGGATAAATAAAAATGCATCTATAAATTCATAGTAGTTGATGTACAATTCTCATTTCCCCACATGTAATTGTTATCATGGGATTTTTACTTATGTCAAGCCCCAACAAAAGCTCCCAAATTCGCGTAACTATAGGAAATCCTACCGCTATCACCTTAGTAAGAAATCCCCTCACTTTAGTGACGGGAGAGGTCCACCACAAGGGAGGCCTCCCTGGTGAGCTCAAGGGATCAAAGTAGCAAGTATTGTAGACAAGCCTATCACCCCCTCTCTTGATCACCTAAGTCAAAGTCTACGCCTATGAAATTGATAAAGAGAAGGATGTTTTAGGTACCTACATGGAACAAGAACAATTTATAGGATGCATATGATATTTCCAAGTACCAATATGCAATATAAACCTCAGGAGACAATAGACAATGAAAATTTGTCAAAGATGATACAAAATTGCAGCAATACAATAGTTTATATGATCCTGATTTATAAATGGAATGAACTGAAATATAGATGTATAGCAAAGAAACACACAAAGATACAATAAAATTTGACTTCTATTAATAAAAAGAACCTGTTGAAACTGTAAAAATGCAGACTGAAACAAACTTGCTCGAATGGTGGCAACTTGTCTCTGAGAAGAGATGTGATGGCTACGCTCATTCATAAGAAGATGAGTACAATGAGGATCCAAAGGCCTTTTTAACATAAAACATAAATGAGAAAACCCTAAACATCCAAAACCCTAACCCCAAGAGATGAAATGCCAAAAGGTTTGTGGGCCCCAATGACGATAGTTGATACGTCAACTTTCCGAGGGCATAACTTTTGCATACAATCTCTGTTTGGGGCGCTTGATACACTATTGGAAAGGTATAGCTGAGGAGTACATATTTTGTTTGACCTAGCATCTACCGTTGACTATTTGTTAGGTGTCGTTGAGCCCATAAAACATCGTTTAGGGCCTCAAAATGGCCTCAAAAGTTTGGGACTCGAAACACTATAAAAAAAATTGCCAAAATGGAAATTGTTCTTTGAGCCAGTGGAATAGGTGGGTGGCCATCGATATCCACCTATATCAGTCCCCCCCCTAGGAAGCAATAATATCCATTGCTTTGAGCACCCCCAGCATATGGGGAAAATTCTGTTGAACTTGGCCCTGAGTGAGCCACTTGCCTTGGTGTAGAAGTTGCCCTGCTTTGAAAACCCAATAAAGACAGATCCTATGTTGGAGAGTGCCCTTAATATGAGTGTCCTTGATATGATCAATGGTTATCTATTCCATGTAGTAAGGGTTGAGCTATGTCAGTGTCAACTGCTCTACGATCTCCGATGTGTCCAATAATGGTGGGAAGTATGGTTGAAGGAGGTCCACATTGAACACCGGGTGTAGGCCAAGGAAGGGGGAAATACTTAGCTCAAAAACACTATCATCCATAGCCTTGGTGATGGTGTAAGGTCCATATATAAGTGGAAAAATCTTTTCGTGGGGTCCTGTAAGGCGTTATTTATGCAAATGCAACCAAACCTTGTCTCCCACATGAAACGTGTGATGCACCCGGTGTTGATCATGGCACTGTTTGTACTTAGCAATGGATTTCTATAAAATATTATCATGGATTTGTTGTCGGATGTGATGAATCCTTTCAATAAATTTGGTGGATTCTTCGGCCTCAGATTGAGCATGGGATTCTTCCTGCATGGATGCAAGGGGAAGCGCGACATCAATGGGACCCAATGTTTGAAATCCCAACCACACTTGAAAGGGACTGTGGTTGGTCGAGCTATGAAGGGCTCTGTTGTAGTTATGTTGAGCATAGAGGAGACTCTCATCCCATGTGTGTGAATTTTTGGAGTTGTACATGCGCTATATATGCATGATCATTTTATTGACATCCTCTATCTGGCCATTAGTTTGGGGGTGGAAGGCGGTGGATTTGGTGAGCTTGGTGTAAAACAATGACCAGAGGTTGGACCAGAATATGCTTAAGAACTTGTTGCCCCGATCTGATATGATGGTCTATGATGCCTGTTTGAAGAAGAACTTAGCAATGGCCTCCGTTGTGATATTCTTCTTGCACGTTGTTAGGATGGCCATCTTGGAAAACCGATCAACCACCACAAAATCAAAGTCATTTCCCTGCTTTGTTGAAGGAAGACCTACCATGTAGTCCGTTGAAATGGATTCCCATGTCCTGTCCGGAATAGGCAAAGGGGTGTACAAGCCTTGCTTCTTAGTGGTTTGTTTGGAAATGACACAGACAATGCATGACCAGATATACTTGTTGATGTCTCGGTGAAGTTTCAACCAATAGAAATGATTTTGTAGTACTTCTACGATCTTTTCCATGTCAAAATTTCCTTCCATCAGATTGTAGTGAGCTTCCCAAATCATCTCCACACACTCACTTGAAGGAACATAGAGGTGGCCCAGATGGAATAACAATATGTCTTAAAGATGAAATTCATTGACAATCGCACTTGTTCCTAGCATCTAGTAAGTGGTAGTGAATTAAGGATCGCTCTTGTAGAGTTGGGGCCACTTGAATGCCTCATGGCCACATGAGTGGAACACTATGGTTAATACTACAACTAGAGGCCTACTAAGGTAGTCAGTGACAAGATTGGTGCTCCCTATCTTGTTGAGATGGAATTGTTGCAAGTATGTGGACCGCCTTTGATGGCGGTCGTTCTACAATTTTCCTTGTGTCTGCATGAATTGCAAAGGCTTGTGATCAGTATGGATGACTATCTTCTTTCCGAGAATGTAGTGCTTCCATTGTCGGTAATCTTGTACAATGGAATACAATTCTTTGTCATAGGTGGGGTATTTACGAATGACATATGATAGTGTATCACTATAATATGCCACTGGATGATCATGTTGAGGGATAATTTCGACATAGTCCAAGGCATCGATCTCAATCTCAAAAGGTTTTTGCAGATCAGGTAAGGAGAGTACTGGAGCTTAGCACAAGTGATGTTTCATATCATTGAACGCTTACTGTTGTGACTTCCCCCACATGAACTTTTCCTTGCCAGCACCCTTGCTCACTTGGCCGAGGGCCCATGCAATATAGGAGAATCCCAACAAAAAACTGCGATAGAAGTTGGCAAATCCTAAGAAACTTCAAAGATTGGTTAGTGTGGTTGAGGCTTGCCAGTCACAAATGACTTGGATCTTGGATGGATCCACATCCACACCAGGCTAATCAACAATGTAGCTTAGGTATTGGACCTTGTTCATGCCGAAGGAACATTTTTCAAAGTTATCATATAGCTTGTGTTGTCGCATAGTGTGAAGGACCTATTGAATATGCTGCAATTGTTATGCCAGATTCTTGTTGAAGATGAGGATATCATCCAACTATACCACCACAAAATAATTGGTGAAAGGCCACAATATAGCATCCACATTCTCATGAAGGTTGCTTGAGAATTTCTCAAACCAAAGGGCATGACTAGCCATTTGAAAATACCTTCTTTGGACTTGAAAGCAATCTTCTATACATCAGTCTGTTCTATTGGGACTTGGTCTATATTACTGAAAAAATTGGCTCCTTTGAGTTGGTCAAGAAGGTCGTCAATTAAGGGAATTGTGTACCAGTTCCTGACTGCGATTTTGTTTAGGGCCCTGTAATCAATGTAGAGTCGCCAAGTCGCATATTTATTTTGCATGAGTACAATTGGGCTCCTGTACGGTGAGAAGTTGGGTTGGATGTGCCCCTTTTGAAGCAGATCTTGGATTTCTCGCTTGATTTCCTCATTTTCCATTAGAGAGCAGCAATAGATTCGTCCATTGGGTAGAGGTGCACCGGGGGTTAGATCGATTGAATGCTTGACCTGACAATGCAGTGGTATCCCGGTGGGTGAGGAGAAGATTTATTTGTATTCTTCCATGATATTTTCCACCTGCTTCTGCTGTGTGGAGAGGTCGTGTACAGAGGCCATGGATGTAGCTGCGAACTTTTATTCGCTTTGAGAGTGAATCATGAAGAAGAAAAATTTCTCGTTGTTGGAAATGATCTTCCTGTATTGTTTAGTAGAGATCAAATAAATCGCATAGGCGAAGCTTCCTTTGATATCCTATACAATTGTCTACCCAAAGTAATAATAACATTGCAAGGTATAGACTCATATACAACATGTCGTTTCCACAAGTATGGTTGGCCTAAAAGAACATCACAAAATTCAATGGGGGCAATATCACACAATACCTCATCCTTGAAGGGCTTGATGTCATAGGGAAGACAACATCATTAACATGCACGGCGATCTCTTTCTTGGTGAAGCCACTTGATGGTGTAGGGTTGTGGGTGTGGTGTCGTAGGCAAGTTTAACCTCTTGATGACCTCTCTTGAGATGCGATTCTTTTGACTTCCACTATCGACAATGAAATGCAACATGATACCCTTCACCCACTTCTGTGAGTGAAAAATGCGTTCACCTTCCTCCTGTTCTTTTGGTTTACCTGGCTGGACCTTGGTGGTAGTGACAGTGGCACTGGTTTCTACATTAATGATCTGCTTCCCCTTGTCTATATCTGATTTAGATTCATAACCTACCTCTGACTCTAAGGTTTTCAACTCAGCCATAAACTACTTCCTCAACCGACATTCATCGGTGTTATGTTAGGGGATTTTATGGAATTCACGCCACTTCCCAATGTCTTTCTTCATCTTCTCATTACCCTTCTTCATTTGTGGCTTGGGATGGTTATCCTAAGGAGTTCCATCCTTTCTCTGTCATTTGTTTTGTGGGTTGGGGCCACCTTTTCCGTGCTTCTTCTGTGAGGAATTTGCATATCCAAGCTCCAACTTCTTCTGTTTAAATTTTTGCTCGATTTTGACAACATATCGATAAGTCGTGCCCAGTGATGAGATGTCCAGAAACTCCATTTATGTTTGAATGAATCTATGCAGACAGTTGTGGTACGTGAGCACCGGATGTCATTCAAAGTCTTTGATACCAAGCTTAGTGTGCAAGGTATGGAAGATATTTGTGAACTTCGTTACTGTCTGGTCCCTTTCCTTTCGCAGTGTAGTCCATCTCATATATTGGTCATTGTATCTTCCAACATGGTAGTATTTTTCCTCAATAGCATCCCTGAAAGAATCCCAAGTGGGTGTGATCGAAAATATTTTGGATTCCTCAATGTCCTTTTTCTCACAGTAAGTCTCCCACCAATCCTTGACATGGGGGAAAACCTTAAGGAGTGCAAAGGTAATCTTTTCTCTATCAAAAAAATTATGGATTGAAAAATACTCTTCTAGTAGATTCAACCATTTATCTACAACATTCCCATCTATCTGGACTTCAAATAAGGGGATATAAAAATTGACTTATACCTTAAAGGGGGAGGCACCTCCAAAGTGGTCCCTTGATGATGATGCATTGCCTATTGGAAGTCGACGAAGGATCTGTGCAAAGTTATCCATCATCTCATTCCTTTGTCGCATGAGGGATTACTTGAGTAACAATTTAAAAGGATCTCCTACTCCATCATCTCTCTTTTCTTCCACCATGGGAGGCCATCATGATCAACGGGGACGGTCTTGCCAAGGCTCAACTACTTCGAGTCCCAACTCCTTATACCATGATCTCGTTGGGGACATACACAGAGAAACAAATAAAGAGCAGTCTGCTCTGATACCATTGATCTAGATTTATAAATGGAACGAAATGAAATTTAGATGTATAAAAAAGAAACACAGAGAGATACAATAAAGCTTGACTTCTATTAATAAAAAGAACTCGCTGAAACTGTAAAAATGTAGAATAAAACAAACTTGCTCGAATGGTGGCAGCTTATCTCTGAGAAGAGATGTGATGGCTATGCTCATTCGCAAGAATATGAGTACAATGAGGCTCCAAAGGACTTTTTAACATAAAACATAAATGAAAAAACCCTAAACATCCAAAACCCTAACCCCGAGAGATGAAATGCCAAAAGGTTTGTGGGCCCTGATGGGGGTAGATACGTCAACTTCCCAAGGGCGTAAATTTTGCATACAATCTTTGTTTGGGGTGTTCTATACATGGTTGGAAACATATAGATGAGGAATACATATTCCATTTGACTTAGCATCTGACTCTAATTTCATGCTAGGCGCTACCGAGCCCAAAAAACATCGTTTAGGGCCTCAAAACGACCCCGAAAGTTTGGGACTCGAAAAAATGTAAAAAAAACTGCCATAATGGAAATTGTTCTTTTAGCCAGTGGAATAGGTGGGTGGCCACTGATATCCACCTGGATCATTACAACAAAAATTATAGTTTTGTAACAACAACAAGTTAGAGAGATCATAATTGCATGAAATGACGAGGAAAAATTAACACATTCCAATAGATTAATATCCAACTGTTCCAGACAAATTATGAGTATGTTAGCTAATTATTAGAGTGGATTATGCAACAAATTATACCAACTTAGATGGTTGTAGCAATGTTTTACAACAACAACACTAAAATTAGTGAAACAACCTAAAGTTAGAGTTAGAGAAATTAGTAGAAAGTCTTAGAAAATAAGAGTTGAGTGTTGTTTGATCAAATTCCTTCACAAGAGAGAAAGTAAACTAGTGCCTTTTGGGCTATGGAGTATTTTATAATAGAAATAAACATACAATGGAGAATGATGATAGCAATGTCTAAGAGAAAGGGCTTGAAATCTAAGGTTCTGGTACCTTAGGGCCTTAGATTTCAAGAAGAGGTTGCTAGAGTGCAAGCACTTTTGGGCTCTAGCAATTCTTTCTTCCCTTCTTAGATTCTTCAATAATGTCACAACAAGTGTTTGGAATCAAACTTCTCCTAGCACTTTAGGGCTTTAAGATATTAGATATAGGTAAGATTTCCTTCACAAATTAATGGATGAAACTATCCTTGTGAGAGGAGGAAGCACCTTATGCTCCTCTCTTAGGGTTTTAGCTAAGCAAATAATCTTCAATATGAACAAGTAAATTCACAATAAAGCATTAATGACTTAAAATTGCAAAAATTTACTTACTTCACCAAGACAATGACAGGAGCAAACCCTAATTGCAGAAAATTCCACCAAAAATCAACAAGTGATATCCAACACTTGTCCTCCAAAGTCTAGTGCATGAGTGAAAGAGACCGATAACCCCAAAAAGGGAGAAACTTTTAGACCACTTCTCACTCGAGTGAGGAAAGTTGTGATGATAAAATGAGTTTTTGGTTAGCCATTTTATATGGGAAAATCTAACCATGAAAAGACTCAATTTGAAAAGTCATGTATTTTCACAATGGAGCCTACTTCTTAATTTTCCCCTTTTTATTTACAAAATTTATATTTTACATGCAATAAACCTTAGAAGGGTGACATCATCCACTTAAGGGTGACATTGAGCTCCAAAGTGTGACGTCTAGGCTAGAAGTGTAGAACGTTAGGCCTCCAAGGTCATCTAGGCTGGAAGTGTAGAACGTTAGGCCTCTAGGTCATCTCTCCACGAATATCGGTTCACCGGACAAGACAATAGATGTGCCCTCCAAGGGTACACAAGTCACAAGAATCATGCCAAGTAGGCCATATCTAATACAAGAACCACCTAAACATGTGCATCAAACCCCCCTTTTCAAATTAAACACATGCTCAAAGGCCTTATAATTTTTTCCTAGTTTAGGTATGGGAGGGGTGTCATGGTGCCCTATTGGGTAAGCCAATCCCAATTCAAGGGATGTTTCCTAAGAGGAATATATCTAAGTCATTCTTGGAGCAGGATATTTTGGAGAAGTCTTGGGAATCATGCAGGAATGGATCACACACCATTTTGGCTAAGGAGTAGCGAGCGCGCAAAGCAGTTGAAGTAGGTTCAGAAGTCAACACACAAAAGGCATAAAGTAGTTAGGATTTTGGGACATTTTGTCCACATTGTAGTGGGCTTAGCCCTATTGTAAAGATATAAATTGTTGTAATGGGTTTTTGGGTAGAAGTAATCATCAAGGAATGAGTAGTTGGATAATCAAGGAGCTGAGCTTTTGATTAATCAAGTTTTAATGATGATTTTTGGAGTGAGAGTGTTTGAGGTATTACTGAGGAGTTAGGCTTGAACTGCGGTAGAACTACTAGGCATGTTTAAGTAATTGTTAGCGTTGCATATTTTTGTAAGCAAAATGTGTAGCTGTAAGGAGATTATAAATGACTAATATAATTAGAATCTAGTCGTTGTGGACGTAGCCCAGATTGGGGTGAACCACGTTAAAACTTGTGTCATGATGTGTTTGTGTGTTATGTTTATGATGTATACTATTACTACACAATGATGATAAATGTTTAGTATTCTGATTATGTCACTGATGTATATTGTTATGTTTTGCGAACTTAAGTTAATGATGAATGAATGAATGTTAAGTGGGATAATGTCACGCATATGGTATATTGAATGTTAAGTAAAAACAACTGCGCAGACATTAGATGAATATATAGTGCAGAGTATGAGTATGTTGAATTCCTCACTTCCCCTCGTCACTGCAGAACCTTGGTTCTTGCAGCCTTTCTAGATGCCTCGTGTGAGACTTCACTTGTTTTGCAAGTGATGCCGAAAGGGCCGGTGTCTAAGGGTTTTTTTCGTTTGTTAATGATTAACAACAAGTCTTCCCACTGCGTGCCAACAAATGGTTTTGTTGCCGAGACCAGGAACTGCAACCGAGGGGAATGTTTTGGAGGCCTAATAAGGAAGAGATCACATAATGGATAGAGAGGAAGCAACGATAATTCACCAGAGAACATAATAGGAACCCACGACTCAACGACGAATAATGGTTGCAAAGGTATGTGTTTAAAGACCTTCATGAAATCTTCTTTGGTGAATTTCTGATCATTTTTACTAATTGGTTGGAAAGGCTAGTGGAAAATGTTGGGAGATACCAAGCTGAGGCTCCAAGAAACTGGACCCCTAAATTGATTAGACAATTGAATACAGTAAGTAATAAATTTTATTTTTGGTTGAATAGTATACTAGGGTTTACATTACAGAGTTTGCAATAGATTGCACCCAGTCTTGTAGAGTCACAGAGAGGGACTTCTTCAAGGGTCTGCGTAGAAGATTTCTAAATGTAGTCTACCTGGATATATATGTTGTTGTGCGAAAAGAATGTTATGAATATGGAATCAGACTGTTGGGTGCCTTCACACACAAAAGGGGACTCGGGGATGACCAGAGTATGGTCTAAGAGTGAATAGAGATGAATACATATGAGATGGACGAAGGATGCCAAGAGAAGAAGATAATGACTCAGACAAAGATATTGGAGTATTGCGTTGTGGGAAAAGGTTTAGGTATAGTAAGAAGGAGACATTGGCTGAGAAATAAGAGAAGAACTTAGTGTTTGAGAAAAGCGACCCCTGTGCAATACTTCAGATCACATTGTACAGAGAAAGGAAAGAGAAAGAAAAGGATCCTCAGTATAGTCCAGTAGAGGAAGGAAGTCCATCTCATATCAGAATTTGTGTTGAACCCACTACCTCGTGTGCATCACCAAGATATAAAGCATAAGCCAGAAATTTGACAAGAGCAATTGTAGTTAGTGGATGAAGTCAGAACAATAGTCAGAATAGTGGAAGTAGCACAAAGAACCAGAGTCAGTCAACATCACCAAAGGTAAGAACTACACCAAATATAATGGCATGAATAAATAATACATTAAAAATGCATGAATTCCAGGGAGTGGGGTTGGAAAACCCAGAGCAACACTTGTGTGTATGTGATACGACATGGATTGCAAAGAATGTCCTGGATGAGGAAACACACATTGCACAGTTAGAAATGAAGTTTAGAGGACGCACACTATTGTGGTACATGATGTACTATACTACTACATTCGTAGGAAAATCAAGGACATTGATAGAGATTGGACAAGCTTTGTTAGAAGAATTTCGAAAGCTGAAATCCAAGTCGCAGTATATCATCGAGTTGAAAGAAATTAAGCAAACAAAGAACAAGACAGTTTGGGATTACGATCAAAGATGTGATGGGTAGATTAACCTATCAGGTTCCCGATGAACAACATAGAGAATGGTTTACTGCAGGCTTTTTGTCGCACACCTAATGTCCTTTGACACTGCAGAAGGTCAAATCACAACCGAAAGCATTAGAAATTGTGATGAAGTTAGAAGCCTCTTTTGTAGGAAATGACATAGGTTCAATCACAATTGGTTGCGATAAGGATTCATTTGTCATAACTAATGAAGGAAAATGAAAAGAGTGAACAATTTTGGTGTATTACATGTAAGACAAAAAGCCATTGTAAAGACGAATGTCCAATATTTACGCAGTATATGGCTATAGGAGCACCGAACCCATTGGAAGGAAGAGTAGGATATTGTGAAATATGAAAGACATGGTGATCTTGATTTATGAGCAGAACAAATGAGAACACGTATTTATAATATTAGCACAAAGACAGTGAATAATTACAGAGATACAATAAAACTTGACTTCTATTAAATAAGAAATATGTTGAAACTGTAAAATGCAGACTGAAAACAAGCTTGCTAGAATGGTGGCAGCTTATCTCTGAGAAGAGATGTGATGGATACGCACATTCCCAAGAACACGAGTAAAATGAGGCTCTGAATCCTTCTAACAATAAACATGAATGCCAAAACCATAGACATAAAAAAACCTAACCCTAGGAGATGAAGTGCCAAAAGTCATGTGGGCCCCTTCCCAAGGTCGTAACTTTTGCATACGATTTTCGTTTAGGGAACACGATGGCTCGTTGGAAAGGTGTCGACAAGGAGATTTATTTTGGGGGGTCAATCAAATCCTTTGTATATATTTGAGGTTCATGATCGTGAAAAAACATCGTTTAGGCCCTCAAAATGACCTCAGAAGTTTGGGACCTGGAAAAATGCTAAAAATAGTAAATTTCCAAAAGGCAATTTTGAGCCAATCAGAATAGGTGGGTGGCCACCGAGATCCTCCTGGATCAATCCTCCCCTCTTGGGAAGTAATGGTCTCCATTGCATTGAGTTCCCCCATTGGATGAGGAAATTTTTGCTGAATTTGGTCCCAAGTGAGCCACTTGCCTTGGTGTAGGACCTGCCCTGCTTTGACAACCCGATAAAGCTGGATCCTCTATTGGAAAGTTCCCTTGACCTACATATCCACGATTTGATCAGTGGATGCCTGGTCCATACAATTAGGGTTGAGATCTGTTGGTGTCAACTGTTATGTTATCTCTGAGGTGTCCAATAATGGTGGAAAGTAGGGTCGAAGGAGGTCCACATTGAACACTGGGTGCAATCCAAGGAAGGGTGGAATGTTGAGCTCAAAAGAGTTGTCACTCACAACCCTGGTGATGGTGTAAGGTCCATAATGGAGTGGAAAAAGCTTTCCGATGAGGCCCTGTAAGGCATCCTTTCTCCAAGTGCAACCAAACTTTGTCTCCCACCTGAAACTAGTGTGGCACCCAGTGTTGATCATGGAGTTGCTTGTACTTGGCATTGGACTTCTGTAAAATATCTGGAACTTGTTAGCGGATCTACTGGATCCACTTAATGAACCGAGTGGCTTTGTCAACTTCCATTGGAGCATGTGGCGAGTCTTCTTGGTTGGCTGCAAGGGGTAGTGCAACATCCATGGGAACCAATGGTTGAAATCCCAACCCCATCGGAAAGGGGTTGTGGTTAGTTGAGCTATAGATGTCTCTGTTGTAGCTATGATGAACATAGGCAAGATTCTCATCCTATGTGTAGGGCTGCTTGGAATTTTATATGCGCAGGACATGCATGATCATTTGGTTGACGACCTCAGTTTGGTCGTCCGTTTAGGGGTGCAAGGCAGTGGGTTTGGTGAGATTGGTGTCCAACAATGACCATAGGCTTGACCAGAATGTGCTAAGGAACCATCTGTCCCGATATGAGATCCCAAAGTGTACCCACACTCGTTCAAAGAAGGGCTTGGAAGTGGCCTCCGTTGTGATGCTCTTCTTGTAGGCATCCATAATCACCATCTTGGAAAAGCGATCCACTACCACAAAAACAACCATTTCCCCGCTTAGTGGATAGAAGGACCGACACATAGTCCATTGAGATGGATTCCCAGGGCCTGTCAGGAGTAGGCAAAGGAGTTTACAAGCCTTGTTTCTTAGTGGCTGATTTGGCAATAGCACAGACAGTGTATGACCAAATATACTTACTGACATCATGTTGAAGTTTCGACCAATAGAAATATCGTTGCATCACTACCACTATCTTTTCCACGATGAAGTGTCATGCCACCCAACTGTAGTGGGCTTCTAAAATCAGCTTCGCTCACTTGCTCGATGGAACATAGAGATGGCCCAAATGGCACAACGACTCATCCTGAAGATGGAAATTAGTGACAGTTGTGTTTGCACCCAACATATGGTAGGTGTTAGAGAAGTCAGGATCTTTCGCATAGAGGTGGGGCCATCCAAAGGTGTCGTGGATGCAAGAGTCTAGCAACATTGTGAGTGTCGCGATTGGAGGTCGGATGAGGCAATCAACGACTCTTTTGGTACTCCCTGTTTTATACTTTATGTTGAGGTGGAACTGTTGCAAATTTTTGGACCACTTCCGATGGTGGTCATTCTGCAATTTTCCTTGAGTCTGCATGAACTGCAGCGGCTTATGATCAGTGTGGATGATTGTCTCCTTCCCAAGAATGTAATGCTTCCATTGGTGGAAGACTTGCACAATGGAGTACATTTTTTTGTTGTAAGTGGGGTACTTACGGACAACATTTGTTAGTGTCTCACTATGATAGGCCACAGGGTGGCCATGTTGAGTGAGGATTGCACCCACAACCATAGTTTGAAGCATCTGTCTCAATCTACAAGGGTTTTTGCAGGTCAGGTAATGAAAGCACTGGGGTTGAGCACAAGCACTCCTTCAGATCATCAAATGCCTATTGTTGGGACTAGCCCCACACAAATTTTGCCTTGCCACCACCCCTAGTTACTTGGCTAAGGGCCCCATGTTATATGGGAGAATCCCTACACGAACATGCGATAGAAATTAGCAAGACCTAAGAAGCTCTGAAGATCAGTGAGCATGGTTGGGGATTTCCAATCACGAATGACTTGGATCTTGGCTGGATCCATGTGCACACCATGCACATCAACAATGTAGCCTACGTATTGGACCCTGTCCATGCTGAAGGAGAATTTTTCCAAGTTGGCATATAGCTTGTGTTGCTGTAGAGTGTGAAGAACCTATTGAATATGTTGCAAGAGTTACGCCCAAGTTTTTTGTAGATGAGGATTTCATCTAGATACACCACTACAAAAGAATTAGTGAAAGGCCACAATATATCGTCCATCATCCTCATGAAAGTTGTTGAGGCATTTGTCAAACCAAAGGGCATGATCAAAATGTTGAGCACTAAACACACCCTAAAAGTCTATGTCCACTTTTTCACTTTTGGGTACCACTTGATCCTTTACATTGTTTGTTTTGCCTTCAGTATGAAACTAATACTTGCGCTTATTTTTTATGTCCATTCTAAAGCCTCCCTGAACATACAACAAGGAATCATCTTAATCACTGAAGGGCCCTTAATAAGATACTTAAAGAATCAACACACTAAAGGTTTCTCTGACGTGCTCAGGAGTTTGGCATCGGTAAACGTTAAAGGTGATGAAAGTCATTTGAGGAGTTTTAATTAACACCGACCACCGATCTTCATTGATGTCGGCAGTTGAAAGTCTTTTCTCTTATGATTGAACTTTGGCAGAGGTATCGCCGAAGACCGAACCATTCAGTTTCGGTAGAAAAATGAAGAGGTAAGCGTTGCACAAAGAGGAAAGTGATATCGCTGATCGTCAACACCCTAAGCAATTTCGGCATCAGAGAGTTACAAGATAAAGTACACATTAAAATTTTACATCTGAAATTACCGATCCCCAACGCCACTCAAGTATAGATAGTCACAATATCTTCCTCCTTTAGTGCCTTCAACGTGAGTAGATCCCTTAAGTTTAATCCTTACCCATCATCCAAATGCTAAATTTTATGTTCAAATATTTTAAGTGACCACGGGTTAATAAGCCATGTCAACGTCGATCAATGTCAGAAGTTATAGAGAAAACATATCAACAATTTCATATTTGCAAAACTAACAATTATAAAATCATAGGATCTGCGAAAAACTTAAATAAAAGAACGCAATTAATTTACATCCAAAAGGGGACATGATACATTCAAGAAGCTTCAAGTTTTTCATACAACTAGAAAATTTCCCGCCAGACTTGGGATATATACGAATAGATATCGTCGACATCTTTACTGACCGACCCGGTCACAGTGAGAATACAAAACTCTTACAACAAGAGGGAAGAAATGTTAAATATAACTGTGGGAAACCCAAAGCAGGGGGGTCACCCATTATGCATCTCCTGTGCACGCACCCTCTCCCGGAATGGTTCTTGCACCATGTGATTTTTCCTTTTCCTTGTTCACTGCCATCCTCTGCGCCTCACACAATTGCACATTTGTGTCTTGAGCTTCTCAAAGTTGTCTCTGGAGCCAAACTGTGCTTCCTCCGTGACCCTGTGATGTCGATACCCCCTGGTTCTTCGCCGCCAACTAGTTCCAAAAATCCCTATTTTCTTGATAGAGTTCAGCTATCATGAGTTGAGCTTGCTCTAACTGTTGGGTGGGACTCTTAACGAAAGAACCTAGTCCTTTTACCCTCCCCTTTCGTCCCCCGCTTCCTTTACTGGCAGTCTCCACAAGCCCCGACCAATTAGTAAGCATCGTAGACTCCT
>ML778433.1:620545-636443 GCA_009831015.1 Picea engelmannii | reverse complement strand
CCACTTTGTAGAAGACCCTCCTTAGCTACTGAAAGGATGTATCTTTGACAGCGTGCCACCCGAGAACTGATTTTAAGAACCTTTTAAGATTTGACACTTTCAACAGCGCGCCAACTGATGAAACGATCTCCTTAGCTGTTGAAAGTGGGTACTTTCCACAGCGCACAATAAACCTTTGAAAACAAGTTAGCTGTGGAAAGTAAAAAATGACAAAAAGGAAGACTTTACAATCCAAATTATTTTTAAGTCAAACCAAAATCTAAAATTTTGCAGCTAGAAGACTCAACAATGAATTGAGGAATCTATCAATAGCCATGCTATTCACCGTAAAACCTGACCAAAATGACGGTGCTATTTTGGGAGTTAACAGAATATTCACCCAAAACTGGTCTCTTTCATTCCAAGTAATCCTCGTACAAAACTTTCACCATCTCCGACATAGCAAGGAAAGTTTTTCGGAAATCTTTCTCATCCCGAGAAATCCCTTCTTCCGATGCCATCTTCTCGTTGTGAGAAGCTCTCTTTCTCAATCCAATTAATGGATTCTCTGCAACAAGCTTGCCTTCACCATGTTGTAGCTTTTCCATGGTTAACATGCAAAACTCAAATTCAAATGTCAACTAGCTCTGATACCACTTGATCGGAAAAGATCTTTTAATGACTGTGGTTGAGTTTTTAATTGCATGTGTTAGTTAACCATTTGAGAAGGTTAATGAAAGAATGAGGAAATAAGAGGAATTATGACAACCATCTACATATATGCAGATATGAAATGAAGTAATACACAAAAAACCATAACAAGAGAAGTGATAACGAAGTTCGGCACAAAATTGCTTACGTCTCCGGGCCTTTGTCTCAGTGGGGGAGGCTTCTTTATTTCTGTTAAAAGATCAAAAAGTACATCACAATAGTGACATTAGGCTACAAGACTGATCTGGTCATGTTCTTCCAGATCTCTAGAACCCAACAGAAGAAACAACACACAAAATGGATGACCGGAGCTCCCAGAAATGGCCCGCAAATGTGTGCTCCTCAACAGCTTCCCTGCATAAAAATGGCTTTGGCTTGGCTTCCCTTTAGCATAACTTTGCTCCGATTGTCCTCCATGGCCTCAAAAAGGCCTGATTTTTATAGATCTGAAGTTGGTTATCATTCCCCAACTTCCTCCTAAAATCTGGCCTCCAAAAATGCCCAATATCTCCCAAAAATGGCCAAAATCCACTATTACAGGCATAAAAATCAATCAAAAATCCATAACTATATAATAAAACCCACTTTAGCCTTAATATGGGCATAAGCCCCCCAAACTGGGCACGTGCCCCCTATTCTTGGTCACATGCAACTAAATTTGGCCAAGCGCTGGCCCATTCTTGCGCTAGCTCCTGGTTTTTGGGGCTCTGCATAGATCCTCGGCCTAAAATAGCCCGAGCCCTGAGGGATAGGCCCCCCCTCGATTCGTGTGCTGTGGTTACATGGTGGTGCAAGGTCCAAGGGCTGGCCCCTATCCAATACCCCCGCACATGTGGTAAGGGTTAACCCCCCCGCGCTCCTAGTTATATGGGGCAGTTACATGGCAGCGTATGGTTGTGGGTCGGGGCTAGGCCCCGACCCCTCCCCTTTTCCACTATACACAAAATTTCAAAATAAATAAAATAATGCAACCATAGTATCATAAGCAACAAAGTGGTGTGATGGTAGATGGAGGGTGCCGAAAGCTTATGGGTGAGGGAGGAGGTCGTGGGTTCAAACTCCACGGACCTCAATTATATTTATACACTTCAACCATTCCACCAATAAAAGGATGCCACGTGGCAACCCATGACTGGGCCATGTGGTACCTCTACAACGAACTAGAATTTTCCACTTGTCCTCTGCAGAGCTTGCCATGTATCCTATATAGTCATCAACGTACCTTGCCATGTCATCTCTTGCACAGTTAGCATGCTGATGTCATGCTGACATCGGCATTGATTTTTTGACCAGTTGACCATTGACTTTTACGCTGTTTGAGAATTCGATCAGAATGCGATATCTTTCGCATACGACGTCCATTTGACGAAGTAAATATATGGTCGGAATCGTGAGAACGAGACGGACGCAATGGAATTGGTTTCGTCTGATTCTGAGCACTTACATTTTTGAGCCTTTTTGAGCCCTGTTAGACTCCTGGATCTGATTCTAGATCACACCTCCCCACTAAAAGACCTTTTGGTCCCCAAAAGGTTACTGACCAGTCAACAAGCTCGGGATAGGCCACCCAGCTTGTCCTTTGTCTCTCAACTTTGTCTTGTGCACCTGTCTCATCAAGATCAACTGTAACACAATCATGACAACTGACAGCATATTGTTAGCCATTTGAACCCTGTTACATCTTACTGAAGCCACTATCATCCATGTAGACAACATTACTAATGACAACATAAAAAAGATGACTGTAAATGAGCTGATATACTTGAAATATTTGCATGACATGAGCTTATCTTGAAGCAACTTATGATTGATTTTCCATTCAACAATCATTTCTTGTTCTTGCTTAAGATCGATTACTTCATTTGAAACAATTATTGGTTTGTTGCTTACTTGCACTACCTTCTTTAATTGTTCCATTGCTTGAAGTGTTTTATTTTCCTTAACATGATGAGCATGAACCACATAATTTTGACCTGCTTTGGTTAATTGATATTGATTCTTTGTCCTGTAGAAGATTGCCTTACGATCATATAAATATGGACTACCTAAGACCATTCCACATTCTCTTAACGACACTACATCACATGTTACCGCATCCACATACTTAGATGAAATTGCAAATTTGATTGTGCACTGCTTTGTTATGTGCATTTGATGATGATTTCTTATCCATTTAAGTGTGTAAGGCTTATGATGTACTTGTGTTTTTAACCCCAATTGATTAACCAATTCTTTTGAGATTAGATTAGATTGAGATCCACTGTCGATTAATGTGTCTATCTTAGTTTGTCGCATGATTACCCTTATATGAAACAAGTTGCTTCTACAATCAATGCCTTCACCAATTTTACTTGTCATACCAACCAATGAGATCTTTGATTCATCACCTGAATCCGATCCCAAGTCTGTGGGTCTTGTTGTCGTTGCCACTGTTTGCATTCCCTTCTTTTCCTTGAACCACTTTGGCCTCTTCTCGGGATGCAACTGCCAACATTTGTCTTCATCATGTCCCTCTTTCTTGCAATGCTTGCAAGAGGGCTTTCCTTCCTTCCTCGTCACTGCATTTGAATTCTTGCCATGTCATTTCCTCTTGTCCTCTTTCCTTGAAGACGATGATTCCCCTGACACACTTGTTTTTCCTGCTTCAATATACGTAGCTTGAAAAAAAACCTCATCAAGGTTAGTGGGTCCAAACATGAATACAGTGTTTCTGATATGCACAAGTAAACCTCCTATATACTTCATAAGAGTTTCTTATGTTTGTAAAGGGATATCTAACATCAATGCCATTTTTCGAAATCCATCGGTGTATTCTTGCACTGTTTGTCCTTTTCTTAGTTTCAAAGATTGCCATTCAATTAATGCTTTTTCTTTATAAACCAAAGGATATAATTGTTTCCTAAGTGCAAAAATGAAGCTCTTCCATGCTGGAAATACATTACCCACTTGTTGCGTTCCATTTTGCAACTTGCTTTGCCACCAGATGAGAGTTGTACCTGCAAGTCTCAAAGATGCCAACTTGATTTGTGTGGCCTCATCCTTGATCTGTTGCACACTGTAGTAAACCTCCATCTGCTTAATCCAATTGTCAAGTTTCTCTGCATTTACTTCACCATCATATATGGGTAACTCAAATTTAACATCAAGTTTTAACAATGGCATTTCATTCTTATGCTTATGAACATGTTTCCTTCCATTAGATTTAGAACTTGAACTTGAAGAAGAAGGAGAAGAAGGAGGTGATGATGGAGGTGAAGGAGGAATCTGAGGATGCTCCTCTTCCTCTTCACTTTTTCCCTTTGAAGATTCACCCAAAATTGGTCTCTTTCGTTCCAAGTAATCCTCGTACAAAACTTTCACCATCTCTGACATAGCAAGGAAAGTTTTTCGGAAATCTTTCTCATCCTGAGAAAGCCCTTCTTCCGATGCCATCTTCTCGCTGTGAGAAGCTCTCTTTCTCAATCCAATTAATGGATTCTCTGCAACAAGCTCGCCTTCACCAGGCTGTAGCTTTTCCCTGGTTAACATGCAAAACTCAAATCCAAATGTCAACTAGCTTTGATACCACTTGATCCGAAAAGATCTTTTAATGACTGTGGTTGAGTTTTTAATTGCATGTGTTAATTAACCATTTGAGAAGCTTAATGAAAGAATGAGGAAATAAGAGGAATTATGACAGCCATATACATATATGTAGATCTAAAATGAAGTAATACACAACAAACCATAACAAGAGAAGTGATAACGGAGTTCGGCACAAAATTGCCTATGTCTCCGGGCCTTTGTCTCAGTGGGGGAGGCTTCTTTATTTCTGTTCAAAGCTCAAAAAGTACATCACAGTAGTGCCATTAGGCTACAAGACTGATCTGGTCATGTTCTTCCAGATCTCTAGAACATAGCAGAAGAAACGACACGCAAAATGGATGACCGGAGCTCCCAGAAATGGCCCGCAAATGTCTGCTCCTCAACAACTTCCCTGCATAAAAATGGCTTTGGCTTGGCTTCCCTTTAGTATAACTCTGCTCTGACTGTCCTCCATGGCCTCAAACAGGCCTGGTTTTTATAGATATGAAGTTGGTTATCATTCCCCAACCTCCTCCCAAAATCTGGCCTCCAAAAATGCTCAATATCTCCCAAAAATGGCCAAAATCCACTATTACAGGCATAAAAACCAATTAAAAATCCATAACTATATAATAAAACCCACTTTAGCCTTAATATGGGCATAAGCCCCCCAAACTGGGTGCGCCCCCCCTATTCTCGGTCACATGCAACTAAATTTGGCCAAGCGCTAGCCCAAAGGGCTAAGCGCTGGCCCATTCTTGCGCTAGCTCCTGGTTTTTGGGGCTCTGCATAGATCCTCGGCCTAAAATAGCCCGAGCCCTGAGGGATAGGCCCCCCGATTCATGTGCTGTGGTTACATGGTGGCGCGGGGTCCAAGGGCTGGCCCCTATCCAATACTCCTGTGCATGTGGTAAGGGTTAAACCCCCCCACGCTCCTAGTTATATGGGGCGGTTACATGGCAGCGTATGGTTGTGGGCCGGGGCTAGGCCCCGACCCCTCCCCTTTTCCACTATACACAAAATTTCAAAATAAATAAAATAATGCGACCATAGTATCATAAGAAACAAAGTGGTGTGATGGTAGATGGAGGGTGCCGAAAGCTTATGGGTGAGGGAGGAGGTCGTGGGTTCAAACCCCACGGACCTCAATTATATTTTTACACTTCAACCATTCCACCAATAAGAGGGTGCCACATGGCAGCCCATGATTGGGTTACGTGGTACCTCTACAACGAACTAGAATTTTCCACTTGTCCCTTATAGAGCTTGCCATGTATCCTGTACAGTCATCAACGTACCTTGCCACGTCATCTCCTGCACAGTCAGCATGCTGATGTCATGCTGACATCAGCATTGACTTTTTGACCAGTTGACCATTGACTTTTAAGCTGTTTGAGAATTCGATCAGAATGCGATATCTTTCGCATACGACGTCTGTTTGACGAAGTAAATATATGGTCAGAATCGGGAGAACGAGACAGACGCAATGGAATTGGTTTTGTCTAATTCTGAGCACTTTCATTTTTGAGCCTTTTTGAGCCCTGTTAGACTCCTGGATCCGATTCTGGATCATTCCTCTTACTCAAAACTCTGAATTGATCTTTTAAGAGAAATCGTCGATACTGATAGGAGACACCTTCTTCTGCCAAATCTTAGCACTAGAACTTGCGAAACGAGAGGTCAGGGAACAAGAAACTAATAAGGGAAACGAAAATAATGATCCTCGTTCACAAATCTGGACCCTCTATTTCGATGGATCCAAATCTCAAGAAAGGGTCTGGAGCAGGATGCATCCTCATCAATCCTATTGGTAAATGTCATTTCTTGTCCTATAGGCTAGAATTCGAATGTACCAACAAAACTGCCGAATATGAAGCTCTAGTATAAGGATTAAGGAAAGTCGTAGATTTGGATATCAAAGGATTGAAAGTTTTCGGGGACTCTGAAATTATTGTTAGACAAGTAAGAAATACTATACATTTCAATTCTCCTCATCTGAAGAACTATCAGCAGGAGGTGCATAGGTTGACAAAACACTTTGAGGCTTTTAACATCACTGCGATCCCTAGAACAAAGAATATTCTTGCTAACTCCTTGGCCACCGCCGCTTCGAGGCAGTTGCTTTTAGAAGATTATGAAGCCTCCCGATTCACTGTGTATATGCTCTACAAACCATCGGTACCTAATAACATTTCCAATTGGAAAGTCTTCAAAGGAGATGAACAAATCATAAACTTCTTGACTAACTAAGACAATTTCAAAGACCTCGCTATTGACGATGAATAATTCCAACAACTGTCCACAGAAACCGATCCTCAGATGGGACAACCTATGGATAAATCAAAGGGCCACACGATCCCAAAAGGGATAGCTAATATAGAGAATATTTTTGATCTCAAGGAGCAATTTATGGGACCGAAAAACACAAAGACTGGTAGTTCTTGTCCCTTGCATGAAACTATAAATCTTGGAACCCTAGAGAATCCAAAGAATGTGAATCTGGGCAAGACCATCTCTAAGGAAGAGAGGAAATCCTACCTTAAATTATTCATACAATACCAGGATGTCTTTGTGTGGTCTTATAGAGATTTGAAAACGTATGATACCCGCATCATTCAACATACCATCCCTTTAAAACCGGAGTTAAAACCTTTCCAACAGAAGCTCCGAAAGTATCACCCAACCATGGAGCCTCTTATGTATCAGGAATTAAAGAAGCTCTTAGATGCCAAGATTATTTTTCAGGTTAGGCATTCTGCTTGGGTAGCGAACCTTGTCTCGGTGAGGAATAAGTCAGGAGAGATCCGCTTATGCATAGATTTTAGGAACCTCAACAGGGCCTCAAAAAAAAACAATTATTCAGTCCCGTCGATGGAACAACTCCTGCAGACTCTATCGGGCTCGGAGATTTTCTCTTTACTAGACGGTTTCTCAGGATACAACCAAGTCCTTGTTTTGGAGGAAGATCGTTTAAAAACCACTTTTCGAACCAAATGGGGAACCTTCGCTTATAAACACATGCCTTTCAGGTTGATTAACGCAGGAGCAACCTTCCAAAGAGCCATGGATGTAGCCTTTCGGGGATTAATAGGTGCATGGTAGTGTATCTAGATGATGTAACAGTGTATTCAAAGAACAGAGAAGAGCACATCCAACACTTAACTCATATTTTTGAGAGGTGTAGGAAATACGATATATCCTTAAACCCTAAGAAAACTATCTTCAATGTCAAGGAAGGTAAGCTGTTAGGTCACATTATATCTCAGGGATTCACATAGACCCCAAAAGGATTAAATCCATATCTCAACTTCCCTTACCCCATAATAAGAAGGCTATGCAATCCTTTTTCGGCCAAATCAGTTTTGTGAGGAAGTTCACTCCCGACTTTGCGGAAATCACCAAACCCTTACAAAATATGATTCGCAAAGATGCCGAGTTTAAGTGGGATGATGAGCGAAAGGACTCCTTCAACAATATCAAAGATGCCATTTCTCAGGCCCTGGTGTTGCGAAGTCCCGATTTCAATAGGGATTTTTTCCTTTATACCTTCACCTCAGACCAATCGCTAGCTATAGTCTTGACTCAGAAGGATGATGATAACAACGAAGCCCCAGTGTCATTTATGAGTACTAATCTTCAAGGAGATGAGCTCAATTATCCTATTGTCGACAAACAAGCCTATGTGGTTTATAAGGCAATAAAACACTTCCGGTCTTACACCCTCAAGAATCACACTAAAGTAATTGTGCCACACCCTGCAATTTTATCCTTGTTTACCCAATAAGAAATGGGGAAAAGGAGAGGGAACTGGATGGCGGTAGTCCAGGAATTTGATCTAGATATAAAATCAACAAAACTAGTAAAAGGGCAGGGGTTGTGTAAGCTTGCATTCGAAGCCCAAGATCAAGTAAATAAAGATCTCGGATGGGAGAATGAGATGGCAATATGGTGTGGTGAAATAGAATACATCTCCCCAGGACATGATTCTTGGTATAAATATCTTACTTATCTCCTACACCACGAGACTTGTCCCGAAAACCTCAATCCCAGAGAAAGGAGAGTCATGAGACTAAAATCTGCATAGTATCATCTTATAAATTCGGTGCTCTTCCGTATCAATTATGATGGAGTACTATTAAGATGTTTCGAATGAGGAGACACCGACAAAGTCTTGAATGAACTCCATGATGGTCCCGCCGGGGGGAATTTTGCAGGAAACACCACCGCTAATAATATTATGAGAGTCGACTATTACTGGCCCACCTTGTTCAAAGACGCTCATACTTACTCTAGGAACTATAAAACTTGTCAAATGAGCACTGAAAAGGAGAAAAGAGTGGAGGTCCCGCTCCAACCTATCACCATCTCTCGATCTTTCGAGTAGTGGGGGATGGAGTTCATATGAGAAATCACACCTAACTCCTCAAAATTGCACAAGTACATTCTTACCACCACCGACTATTTCACGAGATGGATTGTGGCCATTCCTTTGAATCATGTGAATGAGAAGGTGGTGATCCAATTCATAGAACAACAGTTGATCACGAGGTTTGGTGTCCCCTTTGTCCTGGTCTTCGATAACATAACTTACTTTTCTTCGACTCCGTTGACAGAGTTTTCTCTGGACAAAGGAATCATAATCAAGTACTCTGCAAATTACTACCCCTAGGGAAATGGTGTGGCTTGATCAACTAATAAAAACCTGGTAAGGATATTGAAGAAGACGGTCACAGATAACTAGATAAATTGGCATAATCTACTCTATAATGCACTATGGGCCGATAGGGTCACACCTAAGGAAGCCATAGGAAATTCCCCATATTTTCTAGTCTATGGGAAAGAAGCCATCCTCCCAAATGGACTCTATCTCCCGTCTCTTCAGCTGGCTCAAGATTCCAATGAAGAACCCTCATAGACCAAGCAACAAAGGATTAACACTCTGCTTATGCTGGAAGAAGAGAGAGAAAAGGCTTAGTCAAAATTCCTAGCTCACAAACGAATAGTGAAAAGATGGTTCGATAAGCATAAAGCCAAAGAAAAGAATTTTGAAGTAGGAGACTTAGTCCTTAAGTGGGACAGAGCAAATGAACCTAAGGGGAAACATTCTAAGTTTCAGAATCTATGTTTTGGAACTTTCTATGTAGCTGAGAATATTGGAGTAGGCACTTATCGATTACAGAGCCTGAGGGGAGAAACTGATGCCCTCCTAGTAAATTTCCAAGCCCTAAAACAATACTTCTACTAAAAAAAATAAAATAAAAAAAAATCGGGTCATGGGTCAGGGTCATAGGAAACGAAGGAGGAAAAGAGATTATTCTTTTGCCCAGTGAATCACCAATTTTTGAGCACTCAACACACCCTAAAATTCTATGTTCACTTTTTCACTTTTGGGTACCACTTGATCCTTTACATTGTTTGTTTTGCCTTCAGTATGAAACTAATACTTGTGCTTATTTTTTATGTCCATTCTAAAGCCTGCTTAAACATGCAGTAAGGAATCATCTTAATCATTGAAGGTCCCTTAACAAGCTACTTAAAGAATCGACACACTAAATCTTTCCCCGACGCGCTTAGGAGTTTGACATCGACAAACGTTAAAGTTGATGAAAGTCGTTTGAGGAGTTTTAATTAACACCGAACACCGATCTTCGTCGGCGTCGACAGTTGAAAGTATTTTCTCTTACGATTGAAATTTGGCAGAGGTATCGTCGAAGACCGACCCATTCAGCTTCGGCAGGAAAATGAAGAGGTAAGTGTCACGCAAAGAGGAAAGCGATATCACAGATCACTGACACCCTAAGCAATTTCGGCGTCAGAGAGTTACAAGATAAAGTACACATTAAAATTTTACATTTGAAATTACCAATCCTCGACGCCACTCAAGTATAGATAGTCACAATATCTTCCTCCTTTAGTGACTTCGACGTGAGTAGATCCCTTAAGTGCAATCCTTATCCATCATCCAAATGCTAAATTTTATGTTCAAATATTTTAAGTGACCACGGGTTAATAAGAAATGTCAATGTTGATCAATGCCGGAAGTTCTAGAGAAAACATATCAACAATTTCATATTTGGAAAAGTAACAATTATAAAATCACATGATCTGCGAAAAACTTAAATAAAAGAATGCATTTAATTTATATCCAAAAGGGGACATGATACATTCAAGAAGCTTCAAGTTTTTCATACAACTAGAAAATTTTCCACTAGACTTGGGCTATATACGAATAGATATCTTTGACATCTTCACTGATCGACCTCGTCATAGTGAGAATACAAAACTATTACAACAAGAGGGAAGAAATGTTAAGTATAACTGTGGGCAACCCAAAGCAGGGGGGTCACTCATTATGCATCTTCTGTGCGTGCACCCTTTCTCGGACTGCTTCTCGCACCATGTGACATTTCCTTTTCCTTGTTCACTGCCATCCGTTTTATAGTTTTGACTCAGAGTCAAAACCCACATTTGATTGAGAGGCTTTCACCTCAGCCACCAAAGACATCTTTGAGCGATAATCAATACTGTTATACCAGGGGATCTTATGGAAGTCACACCACTTCCCAGTATCTTTCTTCGTCTTTCCATTATCCTTCTTTGCTTACGGCTTGTACTGGTTGTCCTGAAGTTTCCCATATTTTCTCTGTCCTTTGTTCTATGGGTTAGGGATTCCCTTTCCCTGCTTCTGCTGTGAGGGGTTCCCAGACCCAAAATGTCATGTCTTTTGTTTAAGCTTCTGCTCAATTTTGTCGACATATCGATAGGCCACACCCAAAGATGAGATGTCCAAAAACCTCATTTTTTTATGGATGTATCTATGTAAGCCATCACGATACTTGAGCACTAGATGTCGCTCAAAAAATTTGATACTCAGCTTGGTGCACAAGGTATGGAAGGCATTGGTTAACTCTGGCACTATTTGGTCTCTTTATTTCCGCAGTGTGGTCCATCTTGTCTAACTTCCAACAGGGTAGTATTGTTCCTTAATAGCATCCCTTAAGGAACCCTAAGTGGGTGCAATTACAAATAATGTGAATCCCTCTATTTCCTTTTGCTCACATAAAGTCTCCCACCAATATTTGACATGGGGGATGAACTTGAGGAGCACAAATGTAATATTTTCTCTATCAGAAGAGTTGTAGATAGAAAAATACCCTTCTATAAGGTTTAACCATTTATCTACGACATCTGTATCTATTTGAATTCAAATATAGGAATATAAAAATTGATTTGTACATTGAAGGGGGCGACGCCTCTGCTTGAGGTGGATGTGTCACTTGTCGGCAACCGTCGAAGGATTTGTGCAAATATGTCCATCATCTCGTTCCTCTGTCGCTTGAGGTCCTCCTCAAACAACATTTTGAAAGAATCTATTGTCCCATCGTCTTTATTTTCACCTTCCATGGACGATTCCTTGGGTCTGCGAGAGCAATTTTCCTCAAGAGAAACAAGCTTGAGACCCAACTCTCTATACCCTGACCACATCGGGGACATGCGCAAAAAGAAACGACAAGGAGTAGACCGCTCTGATACCACTGATTTGGATTTATGAGTGGAATGAAATGAGAACACAAATTTATAATATTAACATAGGGAGAAAGTGAATAATAACAGAGATACATTAAAACTTGACTTCTATTAAATAAGAAATATGTTGAAACTATAAAATGCAGATTGAAAATAAGTTTGCTAGAATGGTGGCATCTTATCTTTGAGAAGAGATGTGACAGCTATGCTCATTCGCAAGAAAATGAGTACAATGAGGCTCTAAAGGCCTTTTTACATTAAACATGAATTCCAAAACCCTAGAAATCCAAAAACCTAACCCTAGGAGATGTAGCGCCAAAAGTAATGTGGGCCCCGTTGGGGTAAGTTGGTACATCAACTTCCTAGGGTTGTAACTTTTTCATACAATATTCGTTTAGGGTGCACGATAGCCCATTGGAAAGGTGTCGACAAGGAGATTCATTTTTGGGGCTCAATTAAGGCCTTTATTTTTCATTGAGATGTCCGATCATGAAAAAACGTCGTTTAGGCCCTCAAAATGGCCCAAGAAGTTTGCGACCCAAAAAAACTACTAAAAATAGTAAATTGCTAAAATATTGTTTTGATCCAGTTGGAATAGGTGGGTGGCCACCGATATCCTCCCGGATCACATGGGGACATCATCCAACTGTTTTTCCATATTGCATAAGTACCAGAGTACACCCAAGAACTTGTTCTGTAATTTTTACAAATCTGTAGGACATGATGAGAAAGATTGTCATGCATTTTACTTAGTGAGAGAGCGCACTGCGAATGATTACAAAATACAAGAAGAAAATGCAATAGTAGAAGCAGAGGTTCCACATTATAATACTCTGAGAGGCTTTAATCAGGGTGGACGAGGAGGATTTGGTAGAGGAGGCACAAGACCAATCATTTGTTATAATTTGAATCAACTAGGAAATTTAGTGAGAGAATGACCGAATCCTTGCATGACATGAACGTACTACAGAGAATTGTAACATATGAAGAAATATTTTCCTCAACTAATAGTGAAATGGTAGGCAAGAGGGAACCAAAACTAGAACCAGATCGAGAATCAAAACCAAAACATACATATGATAGCGACTGAAGCACGCGATGAGCAACCTAAGATGGCAATAGTTATGCGTGGAGGAACGAGAATGAGAGAAGATGCAACATATCAAGGGAATAACATTCATCAGTGGGTAAGGAAAGCAATAGAACCATTACCATTGTTTGACCCAAGGAAACAGAAAAAAACTTACTAGCAAGCATGAAAAGAAATGAGAGAAGTAGTCTGGATCGCATCAACTTCATTTTCTCCACTGCTATATGATAGACCATTGGTATATGATATGCCTCTAGTCTATGACCATACAGAGAATCAAACTGATAAGTTAAGTACTTTGAAGAGATTTTTAAAGAGTTTCTTAGATATAATGAAGGATGAATCTGCATTGAGTAGTCTGCACAAAATGATTGACTATTGTGCCCAAGAAAGAGAGCAACATGTAGTACATAGAGCAGTTAACCAGGTGCACAATAAGAAGAAAACCAATAGGGAGTTTAGGCTTAGTGCGCAGATAGGAGCTTACGAAATGGATAATATATTTCTAGATTTAGGTTCAGATGTAAATGTTATACTGAGATAGACATGGGAGATGATGGGTTAGTCGAAGCTAATTTAGTCTCCTATCCAGTTGAGTTTAGTGAACCAACATACGATTGTTCCAGGCGAAAGGTTAGTCAGAGTTAATGCCAATATTGATGGAGTGCGCAGTGTAGAAGACTTCGAAGTGATTGACATGGTAGATGGAAGCACACCATATCCAACACTGTTAGAATTGGATTGGGCATTTGATAATTAGATGACCATTGAATTAAAGAAGAGGGATATGGTATTTGAAGTGGAAGACTTAAAGGTAATTGTGCCATTAGAACCCATTGAAGGACAAAGGTATGTAGAACCAACTAAGCGAAAAGGGCTTGATAATTTGTATAATATGAATGTGTGAATGGATGACTATGTCAATCCTACAACTGAAGGCATACTTAGTTGGAGAAGAATTAACTCATGCACATCAGACTCATAATATGCTTTAGATAATTGGCAACAAAGACTGCATGAAGTGTCGACCAAAAAGTGTGCTCGAATTACCTGTGCATTGAGATGGATTGGGACCAAAATAGTTGAACCTCCAAGGTAAATTGGACTAACACCTATAGAATATTTTATTAATGAATTTGAAATGCATATTCCCAATCAATAGAGACTCTCGGCCTTAGATATTGCACTAAAAGCAACTTCAACAAGATGGTGGGATACACACAAAGATGGTATACAAGATTGGCAGGAGTGCAAAAGGTTACTACAAGTAATATTTGGGATAGAGAATGAAAGTATCACGCCGAAGTATAGTGGATCAAGTTGTCCAGAAGATCATGTTACAAAGTGTACTATTCAGTGGAGATCGGTGCCTTAGCAAGAATGGACTCATTTATTGGTGCATACTCTTGACACAATTCCTAAGAATTGTTACATCGAATTAAAAGTGCGTAGAGGGAAAGGATATTGGGAATAGTTGACCAAGAACTTCAAGGTAACAGTTATTTTTGAAAGTAACAATCTCTTGATTGACTCAACATTACAGGTTCTCAGGAATAAGATCCTTGCATCGAAAGACATGTTGGGATCATTGCCTTTTCATAATGTGTCTAGAGTCAATGTGACAGTTGAAGAGGTCTTACACTGCTATAATGTCGTAGAAGAAGCCCAAGACGAGGAAGATCCAGGGAATTTGCATATACTATAGATTGAAGTGGAGCGCACAATGAAAGGATTGGAGCTTGAGTTAGCCATATATGCAAAGCCCTTAAGAACATGTAAAGTGAACACTGGTATAGAAGAAAAACCTAAGTTTGCGCACATAGGATATTACTGGAGCAATGAGATAGTTGAGAAGATTACCGACTTGCTACGTGACTACTAGGATATGTTTCCAATGACATTCTCAGAGATGAAAGGAATTTCTAAAGAATTAGTAGAAATGAATATTTCGTTGAAACCAAATGCAAAACCCGTGCGACAAAGACCCTATAGAATGAACCCGAAATATAAGGAGAAGGTAAATGCAAAGAGAGACAAAATGTTAGAGGTTTTCATTATAGAATTTGTTGAATAATCAAATTGGATCAGCCCTATGGTGGTTCAAGAAAATAAGACAAGAGGAATAAGGATCTGCGTAGATCTAAGAAAGTTGAATGATGCATGTTTACACGACCCTTTTCCTACGCCTTTTATTGATGAAGTAATAGAGAATGTAGGGGGTCAAGAAGCTTATTCGTTTACAAATGGATTCTTAGGATACCACCAAATCGAGATTGTGCAAGAGGATCGATATATGATGACCTTTGCAACAAAATGGGGTTGTTACTAATATACGGTTATGTCGTTTGGGTTGAAGAATGAACCAACGATATTTTCCAGAGTAGTTTCCGTAGCCTTCAAAGAGTTTATTCATAAGTTTTTAGAAGTGTATCTAGATGATTGGAAAACATTTAGTCTATTGAAATATCATGTTGAAATTTTGCGCTTAATGTTGGATAAGTGTAGGAAACACCAAATCTCATTGAATTTGAAGAAATGCATATTTTATGTGCCCTTTCGAATTTTGTTGGGCCATGTGGTGTGTAAATAGGGATTGATAATGGACCCCACAAAGATAGCAATGATTGTTTATTTTCCACCATTGACTTATGTGTGACAGTTGAAGTCCACATTGGGTCATACTGGGTATTATAGAAAGTTCATCAAAGGATATGCACAGATCACAACCCCTATGGAGAAGTTACTGAAGAAGGAAGTGAAGTATTAGTGGAATGACGAATGTCATAAGAGTCTAAATACATTTAAATAGAAGATGGTCATTGCGTCGATTTGAGTTTTGCGTGACTTGAGAAAAGAATTTCACGTACATGTTGATGGATCGTCGATAGCATTGTGTTAGCACTGGGAGTCACCCTTAGACTGTTGGTTGTGGAGCCTGATTATCTTCCTGATTCAGAGGTCCTTGCTTTTAGCCGTGTTTATACCCCATGAAGTATTTACACCCCAGAAGTATGTACACTCTTCCAC